>MAIP01000014.1:0-276186 GCA_001736125.1 Pseudozyma tsukubaensis | reverse complement strand
CCACCCCTCACCCCCTCCCTCCATCCTCCTCTGCGACCTCACCCCTACAATCTGGGCATCCTTCTGGTCCTCCGCCCACTACCGACGCAAATATGTCGCAGCCAACAGACGTTGAGAGCGTCGACCGCTTCGACGCCTCGGAAGACAACTCGCATGTCCGCGGTGACAAGCAAATCGGTGTCCTCGCTGCCGAAGCTGGTCGCAGTGTTGCCGATTGGACTCTTTGGGTTGGTATCTTGGGTATCGCCCTCGTTGCTTACATCTATGGTCTCGACAACAACACCATGTACGCATGGCAGTTAGCTGCCACCGCCGAGTTCAAAGATTCTCCTGCTTACACAGCCATCACGATCGTCCAGGCCGTCCTCATCGCCGTAGGAAAATTCCCCATCGCTAAATTGGCCGACGTCTTTGGTCGTGCTCAGGCCTACTTCATCTCCGTCATCTTCTGGATCATCGGTTTTATCATCATCGCCGTATCGCAAACCACTCGCGACGTTGCTGGTGGAACCGTCCTTTATGCCATCGGTAATACTGGCGTCCAGATCATGCAGCAAATCGTCCTTGCCGATTACATCTCTACCAAGTGGCGAGGTGTTTCCATCGGCTTGGTCAGTCTCCCATATGTGCTCAACTTCTATGTCGCTTCGAAGGTCAGCAGCGCGATTGTCGAACACAACTGGCGCTGGGGTCCTGGCTTCTTCACCATCTGCGTTCCTGTCGCCGCCTTCTCCATTATCCTTGCCCTCGCCATCAACCAAAGGCGCGCCAAGGCCAAGGGTCTCATTCCAGTCCACCCTTACAGAACCATGCCTTTCCTCACAGCTGTCTGGGCTTTTGCAGTTGACATCGATCTGCTCGGCCTCTTCCTCATCTGCGGTGGCTTCCTTCTCTTCCTCCTGCCCTTGAACCTCGCTAAGCTTCAGGGAGATGGATGGTCGACCGGCTGGATCATTGCCATGCTCGTTCTCGGTGGTGTCATGCTCATCGCCTTCTGTGTCTGGGAAGTCCACGCACCCAAGCCAATCCTCAACAGAAGGTGGAGGCTCAACAAGGAAGTACACTTCGCCACCGCTATCGGCTTCTTTGACTTCTTCAGCTTCTACGCATCGTGGGTTCCAGCATACTACTGGAGCATGATTGTCAAAGACTACAGTTTGACTAACGCAAGCTACTACTCCAACACCCAGTCTTTGGCGCTCACTGTCTTCGGCATTCTGGCTGGATTTATCTCCCTTGGCACCAAGAACTACAAGTGGATCATGGTCTCCGGTGCCGCCATTCGTATTCTTGGAATTGGTCTCATGATCAAGTACCGTGAAGTCGGATCCAGCACTGCTCAGGTAGTCATCCCGCAAGTGCTGCAGGGTCTCGGCGGTGGCTTCCTTGGCGTGACTCTTCAGGTTGCCGCTCAGGTCAGCGTTCGACACCAGGATGTCGCCACCGTCACCGCCTACTTCCTACTTCTCACTGAGATCGGAGGCGCATGCGGTAACGCTTTAGTCGGTGCTGTTCAAACCAACGTGCTTCCTGGCAAGCTGGACAAGTATCTTCCTTTCGTCGACGAAGCCACCCGAGCCAAACTCTACGCGAGCCCTACATTCTACCTTACCCAATACCCGATTGGAAGCCCCATCAGGACCGGTCTCATCAACGCATACAACGACTACGTACACATTCTTCTCATCGTTGCCATCATCCTTGCGGTCCCTCCCTTCGTCCTTGGCTTCCTGATCAAGGACCGCAAGCTCAACGATAAGCAGAACTGCGTCAGCGACGAGCTCGCCGGCATGCGTCGCTTGTCCAACGACAGCAGCCAACACTCCGACGACTCTGTCGACGCCAAGAACTAGAGTCTCTCCCCCTTGCTTTGTTAACAGTCCACCTACCAATGGCTACCACCAAGGCATGCTTGTCTCAGCCGTCGTGAGACATGCCTTGCTCAAAATTTCGCTCATCTTGGGTTGTATCATGGAAATATCAGACTTCATTGTCACGTAGTCCTCTTGCTTGATTGTGTGCGGCGCCGTCTGACTTGGTATCAGCTTGTGGGCTCTATTCTGAATGAGATCCCCGATCCTTCCGCCACCAACAGCCCTTCAGCACCGCCTCCATCGTCAGCTCCTCTGCCCCTGCCTCGTGTTCATTGATGCATACGTCGCAGCTCGGAAGACGATTGCTTGCCCAGTTCTTTTCCCCGCCTTGAAGCTCAATGTAAGGCGTGTCTCCGGCTCAACCGAATGCTCAGTCATGTCCCTCCGACGTCTTGTGAGGCTTTCTCCTTCCGCCAGACATACTTCCTTGCCAGCATCGAAGTCGAACATGTTCGTATCACTCCCATATTGACCAGCAGTCAGACAAATTTGAGCACGTGTGTGAGTCAGACTGGTCGCCACGATGCATCTTGTTGCTCGGGGACATTTAACGATGAATCTTAACTTCAGCCGATCTGGCGACAATGGCAATGCAGTCAGTCCTTGGATGACGTGGGCTGCTCAGCCGCCGAGCTTGATGATTTGGATGTCTGCCTCTCGACGTGAGCCGGCGCACACGCCTCAAACAACACACTGTTCCCCACCCACGCCAGCGCGTAAGAATAACTAACGGTCAGAACAGTTGTTCGAGTTTGTCAATCAGAAAGCTGAGGCCCCCCTGACAATCACATTTCGTGCAAATTAGGGTCGCAAAATCATTCGGCAAGTGCATGAGGTCTGGCTTGTGTCGATAGCAGAGAACGCCGTGCGGAGTCGTTTCGTTACAACAATCGATTCTGCGACTGCCTCACCGCAAAATGATGACGCTCGGCAGCGGTAGGAATTGACTTCTCAGGCAAAAGCAAGTGAGGTGGACAGGCTTTTGGCGAGAAAGCACCCTGACATCTCCTCTTTTTGAACACGTTTTGCCCGCAAAAGCTCTGGACTGATGCGGCTATTTTGTCGCGCATTCAATGATGTTTTGTCGCATTGTAGGGCAATGCTGTAACTAACTCACCTTTTAATGAGCCCTTTCGTGAAAGATAGGTTCTATCTCACGCCAAGATTCTGTGACAGCTAAAGCGTCAAGACTCGCGCAATTTTTGACATGACAAAGAAGCGGATGCGCTCGAACAATGATTAGTTAAAGCGGTCAAAGAAGGTGAAACTGTCATCGAAAAATTTGTGAAGTGAGGGAAGGGAAGGCGAAGACGAGACAACATTTGCAAGCCAGATCTTGTTTTGTAATTGCCACAAGCTTCTTACACTCGCTTCCTGCCACTCCCTTCGAGGGGAGATTGATCAGGAACAGGCTGAGACGAAAGATGATGCAAACTGTTCGAGATCAGGCTCGCGGCGAGGGAAGCGACACTGACAGATGCATTGTCGTCCTCGTGACAATCGAACGACTGGTCTTTGCCGCATGACCTTGTTCGCTACAGCGACGTGACGATCTCTCCACAGCAAGCAAGCAAAGGAACCGAAAATTGTCGCCGTATATTGAGGCAGAACGCATGATTTTGCGGGTTTCTGCAAGTTCATTCTTGTGTGTCAGACTTTTCGTGCAGTATATTTATAACAGGGTTGTCTGACGCTTATATTTGACTGTAACGATCTCGCGCTTCCGCGGTCAAATCCCGGAGGGGAAGCCAAATCAAGTCTGGTACGCATCTGCTG
The DNA here is from genome assembly GCA_001736125.1 of Pseudozyma tsukubaensis. Lineage (NCBI taxonomy): Eukaryota > Fungi > Basidiomycota > Ustilaginomycetes > Ustilaginales > Ustilaginaceae > Pseudozyma > Pseudozyma tsukubaensis. The sequence goes on along the minus strand of MAIP01000014.1, from coordinate 272,536 downwards.
ATCTGATACAGAAGCAAGCCTTCCAAGCCAAAGCATCGTTGTCACCTCATGGAAGCAAGAAGAGCGCTAAGTACGTGACGGCGGAGCGATACCACCATCAACGACCGTAGAACGATCATCGCAATGATCTAGACGGCCATTTCCACGCTGTGCGACGTCTTGGAGCTTTCCCCACGTTGATATTTGACAGAATTATGCGCCGCTCAGACTTGAACTTTTTGACGGAACTCGGAATTGCCTTTCTGCAGGGTCACTAACGCCCGGCGGTAGTATGACCTCCACGTCATAGCAGCACATACATCTACGTTCGTCGTGACCCACCACCATTATACCTGACGAACTACACCAACAACGAACCGGATCGCACGCATAAGCAACCGCGCACTCAGCTACATTGCGCTGCAAGCTTTCCAAGTGCGCTGTAATGACTGCTAGGCAAATGTCATCCTGAGTCGCAACGTCGTAACCCTCTGGACGTCATGCGCCTCCAGCTCCCTTGGTCTCCGGTCTTGATCCTGTCAGCACAGCTCATAGGTCTATCTGGAGCTTTGCTAGACTCAGGAAGCTCCACCGAACCAGATCAGCCGGCACGGAAGATTGTCAAAACGGAAACAGGCGCGCAGAAATATGCCGCAATCCAAGTGGCGGACGTGAAAGCGGCAACCGATACACTCGTTGTACAGAATGAAGCGGACACGGGCATCAGCCAAGGATGCAGAAGATCCACCGACTTCCTCGAGCAGGTCTGCAATAGACCTATAGGAGCGCCTGGGGTGAAGCAATCATCACCAAACTCGCAGGGTCCGATTGTGACCGCTGACCTACTGGTCTGCGATCTTCCCGACGTCGAGCCCCTTATCCGCCCGGAAACAGATGCGCCTACTCTCGAACGACCGCCAAGCGCGACGTATGCTGTCTCTGGTACAATCGTTGTTCGTGGAGCTGATACGGATAAGAAGCAACCTGGCGGCCAGCTGCCAGAGCTAGGTGATTCTACGGCACCAGATGTTGCGGCAAAAGGTGATCCTACCTTGGCATCTGGAAAACTCATAGACGATGCCTATCCCGGGCCACACGACGATGGCTTCTGGAGGCAAAGGGATGGAAAGCAAGAATGGCACCCGACCTCTGGCACACCGACGGAGAATCACGCAACACACGGCGACGCAAATACCGCCAGCAGCGGAGCCTCTCCACATGCCAGTCCACACGCAGACAAGCAGGATGCATCTCATCTCAGCGAGTACGATGCCTGGTCTGCTGAACAAGAGCAAGGTGCTTTCCTAAGCTTCAACGAGTGGAAAGAGTGGCATGCTCAGAACGCCCCTGGTAAGGCGAACATCCCACGCAGAGGCACTCAACGCAACGAAGCGAAAGACATGGCGACGAAGTCGCGACCTGCTGCATCTGATCCAGAAACCACGTCGGCACGAGGCGATGACTCTCACCAGCAAGTCACCTCTGATCGACACGAGAGCTCGGCCCCTTCTCCTTTAGGCTCGCGTTCTTCGCATCCAGCTCCAAGCCAATCACAACCGGACACAGCCGCGTCCAAGAAGACTCAAACAACCCCGGCGCAATCACACGGCGAGCAAGACCCGAACCTGATGATGGAAGGCTCAGAGCCTCCAATAGTTAGGCAAGTGGATGCCGAACAATTTGGGTTCGGTGTAGCTTCGGGCGACACATCGACGCAACTATCTAAGCTGAAGCATCGATGGAATTTTGCATCCCTCGACTGCGCGGCGGTCGTGCATAGGACCAATCCGGAGGCCAAGTTCGCCAGCGCTATCCTCAGTGAGAAGAAGGATCGGTACATGCTCTCGCCTTGTCCGCAGCCAAGCAAGAAGCTCAAAGGAAGCAGCCAATTCGTCATTGTGGAACTCTGCGAGGCGATCAAAATCGACACCCTCGTGCTCGCCAACTACGAGTTCTTCAGTAACATGTTCAAGAAATTCACAGTGACGGCAGCTAAGCAGCTTACAGGTCGAGAAAACGACTGGACCCAGCTTGGCGTCTTTCGTGCTCGTAACATTCGAGGACAACAAGTCTTCCGTATTCCCGCTGCACCACGCTCCGACAAATTCTTCCGCTACGTCCGCATCGACTTCCTCGAGCACTTCGGCAGTGAATTTTACTGTCCTGTGAGCTTACTGCGTGTCTACGGCATCACCGAGATGGACGATTACAAACAAGAAGTTGAAAAGCATGATGTCGAATCGGATGCAATTAATGAGATTGCTGGTACCGAACAGGCACTCTTGAATGACATTGTCGATAAAGGCCGCGGTGATGCGCCAGCTACACAGGAAGCAACTTTGCGCGACATAAGCCTAGACACTGCAAATCTGACAGCAAACGACGAGGACATCTGGAGAAAACACGAGCAAGCTTTTCAGCGCAAATTGCAGAACCAAAGTATCACTCCGGAAGCCCCTGAAGCGGACTTACAGGATTTCGGCATTCCAGTCCGCGAAAGCGCTCCATTGCAGCCCGCGGCGCAGCCAAAGAGGGTCGCAGACCAGAACACTAAGCGGACACATCCCGTCGCGTCAGATGATGTGGTCAAAGTTAAGCACGCTGCGCAATGCTTTGTCGAAGACGGTCCGTCTCAACAGTCCTCCAGTATCGACACCTGCCATCGCTCTCGACTGGAGAGCAATCCATTCTACTCGATCAAAGCCAAGGGGCCTCGTCAAGAATGGGTGAACGGGAATTCGGCCTCCGGCTCGACTGCAAATGTCAATGCAACCACAAATGCAGCACCCATCGCATCGCGACCCAGCTCAGGGGCTGCGGAGGTCGACACGGACGTCGACAAAGCTCGACGAGCCCCCAAGCAACGCATTGGCGGAAGCTCTCCAAGCCCGCAAAGTGGATCAGGTAGCGAGTCGGTATATCGTGTTATTCACAGACGCCTCAACGCCCTCGAGTCAAACGCCACTTTGAGCCATAACTACATCGAGCACAGCGGTCAAATGTTGCGTGAGGTTTTCGCTCGCATGGAAAAACGCCAGGAAGTCCGCATGTCGGATATGCTTCGGGCCTTGAACGCCAGCAACTGGCAGCAAATCGAATCGCTGAAGCGTCGGCAACATGTCGACTTGCAACGTGCCATCTTTGAATTCGACGTTCATCGACAACAAGCTGATAATGAACGCCGAGCGTTGCTTCGCGAAGTTCACATTCTCGCAGAAGAAGTTCTGCTGGAGAAGAGGCTTTCTATCGCCCAATTATTCATGCTGCTTGTGGTCTTTGTCTTCGTCGGCATGACTCGAGGGTCTCGAACTGCGCCCTTGCTGCACTCGGGGTTCGCTAAGATCAGTCGAAGCTCAAGGCGCCGAGATGGCAAAGCAGATGATAAGCTCGTTCCTCCAGCCTCTCCCAGACGAGAAGCTGCTCAGCAGGAGCAAAGCTTGGAGGATCATCCGCTCCAACGTTCTCCACTTCGCGAGGGCATGCCTAAACAAGCACGGGCAGCACCAGTTCTCGAGTCCAGCGCTGGCACCCATTTGAGTCCGCCGCGACTGCAGCACAGCATGGACCCCGGTACACCAACAAAGATGGCCAAAATTTCTTCTTCGCCCAGGGATCCCCTTGAAACGGGCCCCATTTCTCAGACGTCCAAGAAACTTTATTCGAGAGGCTCAGCCAAAGTTCCAGTGGCTGGCTTAGGGGGTCGCGGCGCTCAACAGGGAGAGTCTCTGATCGGCATGCTGTCCCATCCTCGAACTAGGGCCCGTCTCGTCTTGCTGCTGGAGACGCTCGATGCCTTGGATCGCGCGCAGTCAGGAAGACGCTTTGCGAGACCGACAGGAATCCGACCCTCGCTAGGCAATCAACGCTCGGTCCGGAAAGCTGTCACAACCGCTACGCCAGTGCACTATGGGCACGCCTCGATGCAGTCTCCATCTTCTGAAGTTTCGCGACGTGCTCCTCGAACACATCGGCAAGCGTTCGTTCATCGGCAAGAGCTTGAACGTGCAACTGGTCGCAGCCAAGCAACGCCGCTCCGAGATCGAAATCGCCTACATGGGCTGGACGACCTCGCAGGCATGTCATCCGATTGGACGGAGAGGTCAGAAAACGGCGAACTTTCCGAGCATGCGTCGTACCCTTCGGATGACGAGAGGAGCGACCTGCTGGCTTCGGGTCCAGATCTCTTCAGCGTCGATCCCTCTGTGCGGGCGAAGACAAATGGTGAAGCTCAGAGCTTTGAGCCAGCTCCCTCAATAGCCACACAAATGCGGCACGCGATACCCAACATCGTCACGTCTGACGCGGTTGTTCCTGATACGGGCCGCGATATGACGCCGCAGCCGGAGAGCCACCACACGAGCATTGCATCAGACTTGCCCAGTATTGCTCGCACAGATGGCCGTCTCTCGAGCTCCGATTCGGAATCCGAAGGAGGAGCATGGCACAGGGTTCTGCCGCGACGTGTTGGAAATAGCTCGAGTCTGCGCAGACCTCGGCAAGGGACTATCGATGGTAAGTCGAGCAAGTCGGATGGCGTCGTCAAGACTGCATCACGACCGGAAGCGTCAGATCGTCGCGGTAGCCCACGTCCGACATCATCTCAGGGCACAGGGTTCAAGTCACAAAAGTCAGGGTTCGCCAAGCTGTTCCGCACGAGGTCACCTGAATACATGGCGCCAGAATCGCCGCAGAATCGACGCAGTGGTACACCGGATACGCTCCGCGACATTAGGCCATTCTAAGCTGTTCAACTGCAAATCAAAAGTTTCAGACTGTTCTTAAAAGATGCGTGCAATGTGTCAGACGCGAAGATCTCTCAATGAGCTGAGTCCGTGACGAATATTGATCATACTGTTACAATAGGAGACTGTGAAGGCCGCTAGGTGCTGCATCTATTCCTTGCATCCATAGATGTCCTGAGCGACTTGGAGGAACTTGCTTCCGGGGCAAGCATAGCTTGCGGCATAGTCGCGCTCGAGTGGGTGCAGACGCTTGCCGACGATGACGAGACTGTGCAATGGTTCTCCAAAGGCCTTCTTGGCGCGGGCCTCGGCTCGGACAGCACGTCGCTTATCGAGTTCAGCTTCACTAGCCATCTCGTCGGCGTCATCTTCGGCCTCTTCGGCACGTGCCTCTTCTTCTGTGGGTTTTGCCATGTCGAGAAGTTCCTGCAATGTGCCGGAAACGATGCGCTCTTGCTCAGCACCCATTCTGCAAAGAGCGATTGCGAGGGTCTCTTCTGGATGAAGGTAGTCTGCGTTTTGTGATTTGGATGCCGAGATGATTTGCGAGATCAATTGTGGAATCAGCATGTAGCGGGGATCCATGTAACGGAGAATCCCCCTGCTCATGTCTTCTGCGCTTTGCTCGCGAACCTTGATGTCCGAAAGGGCAAGGGTATGGAGGCCAATGTTGAGGTTCTCGCCGATACGTCCGAGCCAGCTGTCTGGCTTCCAGTCTTCGCTCCAGAAAGGAACACTGACGGTCTGACCGAAATTGTAGCCTGCCAATCCACTTGAGCCGATAGCAGTCATGATACTGGCATTGTGGATAATCTTGACGGGGATAGGTGGCGACGAGTGCTTTGCTCTCAAGATAAGGTCGGTGTGCGTGGTAGCGGAGAGCGGATCACCGACGACGAGGAAAGCTACGTTGTTCGTGGCAGCACCTTCAAGGATCGATTCCGCTTCGAGCTCGACTGTTTCACGATGCGCCAAGATGACTGGCTTCTGGTAGAGCTTCTCGAGACGCTCTTTGAAGCCAGGGACCATGAGAATACTTGTGTAACTTTCGAGATAGATGCGCTCGGAGGACTTGACTGCCTCGAATCCTTTGAGCGTTATGTCCTGCTCATCTGCGAGGCCGAGGCCGATAACGAAGAGAACCATATTGAGCTACTTTCTACCGACTCGTCTCTCTGATGTACAGTCCTGCTTGGTTAGAGAATGCTCCGGTGCTGATGGCTTTCAACAGATTGCTGGATGTGACAGCGTGGGGTAGAGAAGGTCTGTTGATGCGAGCTGGGGAAAGGGTCGTACGAGCAAGAAGGTTGGTTGGTGGAGGTACCAGAGCCAACTTTCTCTTCTTGAAATTTAGACGCTTCCCTGACCCTGACTGCCGAATCCCGGAAAAAGCGCACAAGTTCGTGCGAGAAAGGCATCAAAGTCACAGCGAAGCACGGACCTGGCTTGGCACAAACCAACACTTCGTGTCCGACACCTTCTTGTTCCACACTTCCCCACTGCATCTTCATCTTCACAGCGAGCATAGTCCCCTACTCCAAGATGTTCGCCAGAAGCCGATGGGCATGCACCCTATTATGTGCCTGCCTGCTGGCCATTGGCGCCTTCTTGGCTGATCACGTCCAGGCGGTCCGAGAGCACGACTTCAAAAAGTGCCGCGATTCTTCCTTTTGTCGCAGGATTCGAAGACAGTCAAACTACGTAGAGCAATGGCAACAAGACAACCGCAAACCGTTCACATCGCCATACTTCATCCCCAGCCCTTCGCTCAACTTTGTGCATAGCAACGCTAGCATCAACCTGCCGCTTTCGTCCGCCCTTCATCCCGACATCCAGTTCGAGCTTTCATTGACTTTCTTCAAGGACGGTACCGCCCGCGTCCGAGCAGATCAAGTGGGCGAGCGGTATGGGGGATGGAAACGCTACGATGAAGCCTCGGTATGGGCCATCGAACAGCTACCTGACTTGGCCACCGCGCCTTCTGACACTCGCCTCGAGTCGCACAAGGATGGCTTCGAGCTTCACTTTGGCCCAGAGCATTCCCGTTCATTGAGACTGTCCTATTCACCGCTCAAGATCGAGATCCTGCGCGAGGGCCAAGTCCAGGTCATTCTCAATGACCGTGGTCTTATGCACTTGGAGCACTACCGAAAGAAACCCGAGCCGTTCCCCACCGTCAAGCAAGAGGATCAAGAAGTTCAGCAACTTGTCTTCCAGCGCAATAAGAGGTCCATCCTCAGCTCGACTTCTTCAGCTCAATACGACGATACCCTTGTATCACAGTGGGCAGGCTTTGAGGAGGAGGATCAGGGCGGATGGGAAGAAACTTGGGCTTCGCGTCGCGACAGCAAGCCTAAAGGTCCAGAGGCGTTGGCCCTGGACATGACCTTCCCGGGGTATTCTCACCTCTTTGGACTCCCTGAGCACGCCTCGCCACTTTCTCTTCGCTCAACAAGAGCTCCTGTCGGTCGTGCATCTGCCGAAGACGAGAAGGATCGTTTCGATGAGCCCTACCGACTCATGAACACCGATGTCTTCGAGTACGACCACAACTCTCCCATGAGTCTTTACGGAAGTGTCCCTGTCCTGCACGCGCAGAGCAAGGATCGCGCCGTCAGTGTCTTCTGGCTCAACGGTGCAGAGACTTGGATCGATCTGCACAAGTCCAAGTCGGCAACTTCCAAGTCATCCGAGACCACATCTCACTCTCACTTCTTCTCGGAATCAGGCATCCTCGACCTCTTCATTTTCACTTCGGCGGATGCGCAGACCAACATGGCGCACTTCACTAAGCTCGTTGGTCGTACTGTCTTGCCCCAATACTTTGCTATCGGCTACCATCAGTGTCGATGGAACTATCTCACTGACTCGGATGTCAAGGACGTCAGTCAGAGGTTCGACGATGAAGATATTCCCATGGACGTCATGTGGCTTGACATCGAATACAGCAAGGACCACATGTACGGCGTGTGGGACGAAAAGGCATTCAAAGACCCCGAGGGCATGGTCAAGGCGCTCGACGACAAGGGCCGCAAACTCGTCATCATTATCGATCCACATCTCAAGCGCACTCGCGACTATTGGCTCTACTCGGAAGCCCAGGACAAGAAGCTGCTGGTCAAAGACTCGGATCACAAGGGCGAGTACGAAGGCTGGTGTTGGAGTGGTAGTGCAAGCTGGCTCGACATGTTTGAGCCTGCCAGTTGGAAGTGGTGGGCTGACCAATTCACCCTTGCTGGAAGCAAGCTCACTGGCAAGATCCGTGCCAATGCTCGCAATGTCTTCGTCTGGAATGACATGAACGAGCCTGCCATCTTCAACGGTCCCGAGGTCACTTCGCCCAAGGATGTCATCCATGCTGGCGGTTGGGAGCACCGAGACTTGCACAACATCAACGGTATCCTCTTCCACAACCAGACGGCGCGTGGCCTTCGTGACCGTGAGCTCTCCGTGCCTGCTTCGCTTGGGGGCGGAAAGCCTCGTCGACCCTTTGTGCTTTCTCGTGCCTGGTGGGTTGGCACGCAGAAGTACGGCGCTATCTGGACAGGTGACAATCTTGGCACCTGGGAGCACCTCGCGGTCAGCGTTCCTATGATCCTGGCCAACAACATCGGCGGTATGAGCTTCTGTGGAGCTGATATTGGAGGATTCTTTGGCAACCCTCCACCAGACATGCTTGTTCGATGGTACCAGGCCGGTATCTTTGAGCCCTTCTTCCGCGCGCATGCTCACATTGACACCAAGAGGCGAGAACCTTATCTCTTGGAGGAGCCACTGCGAAGCGCTGTTCGGGATCTCATCAAGCTGCGATACCAGATGCTTCCCATGTGGTACACTGCGTTCAAGGACAATGCTGTCACAGGATTGCCAGTGCTGCGACCTCAGTACCTGATGTTCCCCAACGACTCGGAAGGATTCGAAATCGACACCCAATACTATATTGGCGACTCGGGCCTTCTGGTTCGTCCAGCAGTGGATAAGGATGTGGACTCGGTGCAGGTCTACCTTGCAGAAGATCGACCTTACTACAACTACTTCACTCACGAGATCTACCAAGGCGCCGAGCGTGGACGCAAGGTCACTGTGCCGGCGCCTTTGACGGAGCAGTTGCCGCTCCTGCACCGTGGTGGCTCGATCCTTCCACTCCGAGAACGAGCTAGACGGGCTGCCGAACTCGGTCGAACTGATCCTTTCACGCTTATCGTTGCCCTGGACAAGCAGGAGCGAACCGGCAAGAGCGGCTCCACCAACGTCTTGGCCGAGGGCAGCTTGTACCTCGACGACGGCCAAACATACGACTTTGAAGAAGGACAATTTGTGTGGCGTCGGTTCGAGTGGACTCGAGATGGAGCTTCAGGCAAGCAATCGCTGCGTAGCACAGACGAGGCAGGTATCAAGAAGGCCGATGGACAGCTGATTCTGGGTGACACCAAGCAGCTGCAGTCGTACCAGGAGAGCAACGACTTTGCGCAATCGATCAGCAGCGTGCGCGTCTCCAAGGTGGTCGTACTTGGCCTCGAGCGAGAGCCAAAATCGATCCGAATCGGAGGCAAGCGTATCAATGGCGAAGATGAGACGTCTGCCATTGAATGGAACTGGAAGAGCGGCGCTAGCTCGTCGAGTAAGGGTGCAGCTTTCAAATTAGGCTCCAACAGCGCATCGGAGCTGATCATCAAGGACCCAGCAGTCCCTATCGTTTCGGACTGGACCATTGAGTTTGAGTTCTGAACATTCATTGTCATTACTTATCGGACATCTCTGATGCAATGACAGAGTAGAATCGCAATTTGATGGCTCGGACGAATGCCGGCGTTAGTGTGTGCTTCAAACTGCGAGGATGGTGCTTGAGCTATTTGAGTCAGGGTGGGCGTTCATACGCGCCGCGTCAAAAAGAGAGTATCGCGTTGATTGAGTGGAGGCCAAATGCATGAATTCATACACAGCGCGGCAAAAATGACAGATGCCAACACTTTGACTATGCCGAGTCTTCCTTCGCGATCATCATTGATGACCTCGCTGCGACAAACCCATGGCGTTGATGGTCAAGTCGAATCTGGAACCTCTTCAGAGCGAAGCGGGTCCATCTCGACTTGCTTACAACGCCTCGACATCTCTTCACACCACATACGCATGCCACCTCGACCAGCTGGACGGCGCTCCATGGTTCAACTCTCACGACAAAACGTCAACCACTTCATGCACGAACGGCAACGACGATGGCACATGTAGCTCTATCGCTGATCAATACGCTGAGGCGCTGTGGCTGGGCGAATTCCATACTAGCCTCAGTCACTTTTTGGAATGCGTCGATCGTTTGAAGTCATCGCACGACTTTGAAGCTATTCTGCTCGGACTCTGCCACCTTATCAAATCGATCAGTGCCATCTCGAAGCGTCATCAGGCAGCTGCCAGCAAAATCCAGCTTTCTCCAGAGGACCAGACGGAAGTCCGCAAGCTTGATACCGAGGAGCTGTCTCAGTACGAGTCGTTGCTCGTCCGGCGTGCGGTCGAGAAAGCTGGCTCTACGTCAGAGTCGGCTCAGGCTGCTAGCATGGATCTCGATAGCTTGCGCGAACGCTGGGCATCTTCGATGGAAAGTCGAGAGTAAGTTCACATCCGGGCCCAAGCCCCCGTAACATCCCAGACTTTGTCTCACCGATCTGACCCCGTTTTCTCTGCCCAACAGAATTCAGCTACAGATCCTCGTAACAATGTGTCTTCTTCACCTAGTCTCGCAGGAACCGAGAGCACTTGAAACTGCTCGCTCTCGCATGTCTGGGATATCGCCGTCAGGTACCGCATCAGATGCGCCGCCAAACGTGGCGGTAGTCGCTGTGCCCGAAACGGAAGGCGATCAACCACGGAAACGATCGCGAAAGCTTGAGAAGGCCAAAAGATGGAGAGGAGCACGACCAGATGCAAGTGACGCATTTGCATGGAATCAGCAGCGGAGACGACTCGCCACCGACTCGTCACACGATGATGGCGAGAATGGCGAAGCTGATGTGCTCGAGATGGAGGGTGTTGATGTACTCGCGGTGGAGCATCTAAGCAAAAGGCTTGAAGCCTTGGTGGACATATTATGCTTGAGACAAGTGGCAGCGGGTGTAGGCTCAGAGATTGCAGACTTGTTGTCGGATCTCGGCGCCGAGACAACAAGCGAAGACCATGGCAGCAACGGTAAAGCAAAAGGCAAAGGGGCTTTGTTTGGATCATCGGTGCGCAAACTCTTGGAAGACGACGATATGGACGACGCACAGTGGCTTTGTTCTCGTGTGGTGGAGCCTCACTTCGAATCAAGCCTGCCGAGACAATGTTCATTGTTTCGAAGCAAGTGTTTCGTCTCGCTGCAATCGCGAACGCCGGCACGATCTACCAAGATGGCTCGAATGGGCTCTATGGGATCGCCGCCGATGCGAACAGCCAAACGAAGCTCGGAGAAGGCTGCGGCAGGATCGTCTGCATCTTTACTCGTCGGCGGCGGACTCTCGGATGTGCTGGAAAAGGAGCAAGCTGGACGAAGGGTCAAGCGAAATATTATGGCAGAACGATCGAGCATGCTTGGGCGTGGACGAGAAGTGGACATGGGACGAAGACTGTCGCGAAGCATCAGTGCCACTTCCGGACCGAGTCGAGAATCGCCAGCGCCGCTGGGCGTTTTCTCACGAAGCAACAACAGCAATACTCTATTTTCGCAGCCAAACTTGGAGACCGCGACGAAGTTGGAGCCAAGAAAGACCAAGACGGTCGGTCTCGGAGCTGGTAAATCGATGTCTCAGAGGGTGGACATGTTGGCAAGCATGCGGTCGAGCACCTTTTCATCCAGGCCATCGTTCGCGGCATCTCCATCTCAGACGTCCAAGCGACTACTGGTTATGTCAACACCACAAAAAGAGCCAGCTAGCAAGATGTTTGATGTCAAATCGTTCACGGGGCTCGACAAACCAAAGCTTGTATATCCAAGCTTAGTCATGGAGTCGCCGACACAGGATGGACCTCGCCTGATCGGGCAGCAGTCACGCATTGCTGAGCGGTGCGCGTCTTTTGGCGGACGCAGCAGCTTTCAGTTGAACCGCTCACCTTCTCCGATAGCCTTCAATTCAGATGTCGAAGACTAATTGTGTATCAAGCATGACCAATATACACCCAGCTACCGATCAAGCCTAAGCCTGTGTGCTTTATTGCTGTATGCTTGAGTATGATGTGTCTACTAACCTCGAGCCTGTTTGAACTGGCTTGCTGCTCAGCCGCGGAGAAATTGGCCAGCGTTGGCACGTGACGGTCAATTTCACAGACGCGTATGCGTGACGCTCTTTCTGTGTGACTGTAGAACAAGATCAATCCTGGCAATTGCTACAGAAGCCTGCGCCATGCCTGCCGTCGCTGTGCGGTAGGATAGCCAGAGTCATGCAATCTGCTGGTGAAAGACCATATGTGATTATAAGCAAGTAAGGTTGCGGCCAAGCCGAAGGTTTTTTCCCACGCTCATCATCGGGACACAAGGCGACCAAACGGGATGAAAGAGAAACGCTGCTGTCGGCGAACCGAGGACTGCTGAAGAGGCCTCATCACGCCGGCATGTCTACTTAGCCTCGAGCGCTGTACCACGAATATCCGTCGCAGATCGCAAGTGCCGAACAAGTTAAGACAGAGAGGGAGTTTCAGCGAGAGAAGCGAAAGAAGATCAAGCTTCATACTATATGGTACGCTTGTAGTCAGATACTAAGTTAATGCAAACCGAACGATTGCACCTTCACTTCATCCACCCCCGCACAACCATGGACAAGGTCGACTGACACGAGGGACGAAGGGGCGTCAATCATGGGCGGACAGGACAGGCGATGAGAATGGCGCAGGGTTTGCATGCGCAGTTGGCCATCAGTCACAGTGCTGCAGGCAAGAATGCAGCCAAATAGATGTTCAACACGTCCCACCTGTCAAGAATCAAAAAAAGGACGCTGCAAGCCGGCTTACTTTCTTTTTGGCACTTTGACAGTTGTAAGGGCCGTGTCTCTCAAAACAACACTCAGACTTGCGACTGTCTAATTGCGCTCATCTGCTTCTGCTCTCTCTCTCTCTCTCAGATCTCTCTCACATTGTGCTGCTGCCGAAGCTACTCAGCCAGCTGTCAGAAGGCTGATCAGATTCGCTTGGCACTTGTCTTGACTCAGACAGCGTCTCGGACAGCGAGCGACCCTTCCATCTTTTCCCACCAATCCACATCATCCTACAAGATCAGCCATACCTATCGATCAATCTCCCATTCCACATCTTCCACTTCTTCACATACACACCTTCATCACTTTCGACCTCTTATTACCACACAACCTATACGCGCTAAGCCCTTTTCAATAATAGGCTCCACCGGTCACGCTCGTATCAAAGCACAGCAAACGCGGATCACATACATTCTATAACGTCGCAATGAGCGACGTCACATCTCAGCCTGGCTCGTCCAGCGCCTTCACCTCTGCCACGCCGCCTTCGACAACATCAGCTATCTTGGGTGCTAGCACCAACGGCTGGTCACCGCTCAGAACAGCCAAGCGTGGCTCCACAGTTTCATACTCTCAATCTTCACCAGAGCACAATATCGAAGAGCACCCCTCCCTTCACAGCCCTAAGAAGGCCACACAGAACTTCAAGTCGCTCCGTGGTCACGGTCTCGTGTCCAACAGCATCTTCAAGCAGATTGATGGAGGAAGTCCATCTTCCCTCACCCACTCTCCAGTCAGCTCCACAGCGCACAGAAACGTACCGTCTCCCTCGGTCGGCCTCGGAATCGGTGTCTCCAACTCTCCCAAAGCTCTCCAGCAAACCTTGAGAAGAGAAGCATCCCCTGCTGTCGAGGACGCAGAAAATAGCAAACCCTTCAATCTCTACGCCACTGTGCCTTCTACAAAGAGCCCACAGCGCAAGATCCCTCGCAAGAGTCTCGGCAGACTGCACGAGTCAAACTACGTCAGCAATTCTGTCTTCCGTCACCAGGACGGAAACCCGGACGAAGTTGCCTCGCCCTCTTCACCTCTCAACCCCACTCGAAATGCCATTGCTTCGCCAACCCAAGCAAGTCCATCCACAGGCACAAAGGGCCTTCTCACCTCCAACAGACTGCATGGTCCACGCTTCATGCAAGGCTCTCCACAAAGCTCCAGCGCTGAGCCCGGAACCAGAGCCGAGATGTCCAGTCCTCTGCGCAGGGAGCGTAGAAAGACCGTCACTTTTGACGAGATCCTTGATGTTCAGGAATTCGACAAGGAGAGCAGCTTCGATGCTGAAAGCCTTCGTGATGCCGACGAGCACGAACTCGCAACCGCAGATGGCAATTTCTGGATGCAAGACGGCACAGCAATGCCACCTCTCAAGCCAACACGCGAACTCAAGGTGGTCAATCATGATGTTGAGCATGTAGCATCTTTCGATGCCGGCGAAATTCACTCAGCAGAATCCGAGCCAGATCTCTCGCATGATAGCCACGAAACTTCTTCCATCGAAGGCCCGCCCAGTCCGAGGCCCAATGATGTCGATCTCCAGCTGCACGAGCTTTCTGTCGACCGCGATCTCTCCATTCACGACGCCCGCTCAGAGGAGCCTACCTTTGCACCTGAACGAGAGAACAGCTTGGCTCGCCTTTCGGCTGCTGACCGCGTCGATAGCATGATGGATGAGCTTCTCCGTGATGACATCCTCAGCAGCCCAAGCGTGCGAACCAGACAGCTTGAGTCAAGCACTCGTGATATGCCCGAGCCTCTTTCGATTCAAACCGAGAAGAAGGACGCCATCTCCCACAGCGAACAAGGCGCGCTGCCACAGCTTCCCGCATGGAGTCCCATCAGCTTGGACGTGGATGTTCCAAATTCGCTCCTCGGCGACTTCAACCGAAGCCGTACTCAGCCTGAAATCGCACCAGCACCAGCCGCGATCCCACCGCCAACCAGTAGGAACGGCTCTATCCGAGGTAGGCCCCACATCTCGCGAGATGCCATCCTTCAGCGCGTCGCCAGAGAGAAGCTCAACCAAGAACAGGCTAAAGCAGCTGCCGACATCGCAATAGATCAGGGCGATAGCAAACCAGCTGACGATGCGGCCACAACTGATTCTTCAAGCGTCAGACGCAATGCATCACAGCAGAAACGACTTCCCCGTGGCAGCGAGCCTGGCCCATCAATGGCTTTCGACACCGACATGGCTGCTCCTCAACCAAAGCCTTTGCTCGCATCGCGACCTAGTGCACCCATTCGTTCCTTGCCCACTGAGCCGATCGCCACCGAGCTGAAGCCTCTCCCGCCTCCGAGCCCCGTTAAAGAACTCGATCAACTCGCCAGTCCTCTTGACTTGTTGGGCTCAGAGCTCAAGGAGAACGCAAATCTCAACAAGCCGCTGCCACAGGCCGGACAGAACGATCTCGGTGCTGCAAAAGCGCCTGAGCTCGACACCGTTGACAGGAACTTCGGTGACCGCCTTTTCTCGGATATGCCACAAGAATCGACACCCGAAGCTGTCAGCGTTACTGCTACGACCGCGCATCTGACCCCAGCACAGCAGGCCGAACAGATCATTGCTCGTCGTCGCAGTAAGAATGGCAAGGCGCGTCGGAAGCGAAGCATGAGTACCAGCGACGCACGCCAAGTCTTTACAGCAGCTGTCCTTGATCCAGCTGCAGTTGAAGCCGAGGTGGTCAGCACCTCGATGATCTTGGCCCCTGACACCAGCAGCGAGACAAGGGAAGAGCACGTTGAGCTCCCAACGCGTCAGAGCATCAGTGCCGATCTTGCCAAAAGCAAAGCCAAGCTTGACATTAGTCTTCAACGTGCCATCGACGGTGGCTTCCAGACCAACATGGAGAAGGAGCTTAGCCGCATCTATCAGAAGGTGGATACCAACTACAACGTCAACGATCGTGGTGCTTTCCAAGGCATCGATGACAAGGTTACCCACTCGGCGGCTGCTGGCGATGTAGACAATGGCAAAGCCTGGAAGAAATTACGCAGGCCAAGCGACATCAACGACTACAAGAAGGAGATGCGCGAGTTGCGGGAAAGCTCGAACGCTCGCAAAGCTTCCGGCAAGGTCTTCGTTATGGTCGATTCTTTCACACCGACCGACCTTCCCGTGCCATCGCGACCCACCTCGTTCCACTGCATCCTCGACAACGGTCTTCACATGGTCAAGACCGCTACCGTACCCCTTCGATCCGGGCGAGGCTCGGTGAGCAAGATCGCTCAAGAGTTTGAGCTGATTCAGCACAAGAACCTCGAGTTCAGCTTGACCTTGGTGGTTCAGCGTGATGCTCATCTCACCGAGCCACAGCGTCCTTCCTCTCCCAACGGCAGACGCGAGCATGGCAGCCCCACACTCAAGGGTCTCAGCCGATTCTTCTCGAGTCCCAAGAAGCAGGCTGCCAAGCGTGAGCAGCAAGAACGTGAAGCCGCCGCCGAAATGGCAGCGCAGGCATCGCGTGCCGAGCCCATGCTTGCTTACATCAATCGCGAGGGTGCCTTCGGTCGAACTGGCGTCATCTTTGAGCGAGTTGCAAGCCAGTGCTATGCGAAGTGCATGGTACTTGATCTTCCTGTCCATGGTGTCTCAAACCCTACTGGAAGCATTTCGGGTCCCTCGAGCATTGCATCGCGCTCGCATGTCTCCATGTTGTCGCAGGACTTCCACCAGAATCTGAGCAAAGTGCGAGGAACGCTCCGTCTCAAGCTCTTCTACCTTCCACCCCTGCCCAGCATTCCTCGTGACGGGTTCCCGGAGAACCTCGGCGAGTGTATCCGTGGTATGCAGAATGCAGCTTGGCATCGGGCGGAGCCTTGGCACAAGGGTACATTGACGCAGCAAGGCGGTGACTGTGCCAGCTGGCGACGCCGTCCCGTGGAAGCGCAAGGGCAATATCTGATCTGCTACAACGCTGTCACCAAGAAGCCAACTGTCAAGATCGACCTCTCCAAGGCCGTTTGTGTTGAGGAGCTCGGCAACCACGTCAATGCGGGTTCGATGATCTTCCCATCAGCAACGAGTCAGGCGATGGGCCGATCCAGGACCATGGCCTCTTATGCTACGACTGCAACTCTGGCTGGCGAAGAGGAGGACGCGGATGCGAACTATAATGTCGATCGGTCTTTCCGCATTACCTTTGCTGATGGTGAGCGTATCACCTTCTTCGCCGACACAGAAACTGACAAGTCTCAGTGGGTCAAGGTGGTTTCCGATGTGATCGGCAACGAGGTTCCGCCTAATCCGCTCTGGGCCCAAGCACTTTTGGAAGGCATTGGCTCGCAAGCGACAAGCAGTGGTGTCAGCAGCGCTAACAACAGCAGCAACAACAGGGTCATTGGCAGCAGTAGCTCACAGAAGCCCAGCCAGCAATTCATGCAATCCCGCAAGGCCGTTCCTACCGTTCAAGAGGAAGAGGTGCCGACCCCTCCGCGTGTGCCCGCTCCCGCTACATCTGCAATTGCACCTGGATCTCAGATTCTGACACCTGAGCGAGGTAGTCGCATCTCCACCTACTCGAACGCATCGCAGAACGGGACACCATCTCGACTGCCCATGATGTCGCCTCACAACGTGCCTGTATCAGCACCGACATCTGAGCGTGGCTCTATGCGAGGAACGCCATTGGCACCCCGACCGGCCTCAATGATTCGCACACCTGTTCATGATCCGTCAAACCGGGCGGCATTCGATCGTCTCAGGCGTGCCGGCCATCTTCGTGCACAGACCGAGGACTTGACTCCTCTCCGACGCCGATGATGGAATGACATCCCCGCGATGAGCAGGAGTCCTGGGAACTGCATCCTCGTCTCTTCCTCCTGCTCATCTCCCTCTTCTCGAATTTGTTTCGACTTCATCTCTCGTACTATGCATTGCCATCGCACCCTTTCTGTATCCTTTTAGTTTCGTCCTTGGTTTCTCGTCACTTTTCTCTCTTGCTTGCCGTAGGCCGGACGCTGTTCTGGCCTGAAGTAATGCTTCCTGGACAATGCACTATTTCGACCATATCTTGTCGACCTTGTTGACGTGTGCGTGGAATGTATGTCTGCTTCATTGTTCTGAGGTCATCGTCTGTGTATGAGTATCGAATAAAGCGGCGAACTGACCGCCTCGTTGCTTTCAGCTTCAGACGAATTAATCCTAGCCGAAATTGAGGACAAGAAATTTGAACCGAGATGGCGGTGAAGCCTATCTTCTCAGGGTTCAGCTCTAAATTTTGGAAAGCATGAAAGCCGTTCCCATACTTTCTTTTCGCACACCAAATCACCAACAAGTATATCTCCCCTTCACTAATCGCAGCTTTCGACATTGATCAGCTCTATCGAAGCTATGCTGAGGCGAGGAGGCGGTCTTCTAAGCGGCGCCAGGGCTGGACCTAGCCGCCAAGCCGTACAGCGAACAAGCAGACGATTCGCCACAGCCACTCCCGACCTCCCGCTAGCAGGCCCTAGCAGGTCGGACCTACACTTCGATGTCATCGTCGTCGGTGCAGGACATGCAGGTGTCGAAGCCGCCTCTGGATCAGCTCGTACGGGCGCACGCACTCTGCTCGTTACCACAAGCAAGCACAGCATAGGCGAGCTCAGCTGCAACCCCAGTTTAGGTGGCGTCGGCAAAGGTACTTTGGTACGCGAAGTTGACGCACTTGGAGGCCTTTGTGGCGTGGTCGGAGACAAGGCTGGCATCCAATATCGCATGCTCAACAAATCCAAGGGACCCGCAGTGCATGGACCGAGAGCCCAAATCGATCGATCTCTATACCGACGTCACATGCAGGAAGCTTTGCGGGACTATCCAAACTTGACCATTCGCGAAGCCAAGGTCCATGGTTTGCAGCTAGACTGGATAAACACTGAAGGCTCGAGCCTTGCACAAGGTAGTCAGAAGGGGGGAGAGACACCAAGAGCTGTAGTTCGTGGCATCACGACCACGGACGGCGAGAGGATCAGTTGCAGCCAAGTGATTCTGGCAACAGGCACCTTCTTGTCGGCAAACATCCACTTGGGACTCGAGTCAAGACCAGCAGGACGCATGCTGCCACTGCCTTCGATCAATGACGATCCAGCATCAGATGGACTGAGCCAGAGTCTTGCTCGCGCAGGATTCGAGCTGGGGCGATTGAAGACCGGAACACCAGCTAGGATTGCTGTCTCCTCTGTGCGGCTAGGCAAGCCATGGCAGCCGGAAGGGGAGATTGACTCTCGGCTGGAAGTAGTCCAGGGTGATGCGGTACCACTCGCATTCTCCTTCCTCAATGACGCACCGGACATCGACCCATCTCGTCAAGTCGAGTGCTGGGGCACGCACACCATTGGCGCGACCCACGACATTGTGCGTCAGAACCTTGACAAGTCGATTCATATCAAAGAGACTGTCAAAGGGCCACGGTACTGCCCCTCGATCGAGTCGAAAGTGATCCGTTTCAAGGAGAAGGACAATCACCCTGTGTGGCTCGAGCCCGAGGGTCTGCCCGGCACTGATGGTGGCGCGATCTTGTACCCGAATGGTTTGTCATGCACGTTGCCTACGGAGCTGCAAGAAGAGATGCTGCGCAGCATCCCTGGACTCGAAAATGCCGAGATGGTACGACCTGGCTATGGCGTGGAGTACGACCACGTTGATCCACGCGAGCTGCGTCACAGTCTCGAGACAAAGCGGATAGAAGGACTGTGGATGGCGGGTCAGATCAATGGCACGACAGGATATGAGGAAGCTGCTGCACAGGGTTGTGTTGCTGGACTCAATGCCGGACTGAAAGCTGTTGGCCTTCCACCTCTGGAAGTGGGAAGATCCGGCGGATATGTTGGAACAATGATCGATGATCTCGTCATGCAAGGTGTTGAAGAGCCATACCGAATGTTCAGCTCTCGTAGCGAGTACAGGATGACTCTTCGTGCCGACAACGCTGACACCCGCCTCACACCGCTTCTTCGGGCGACTCATGCAGCAGCGGTGGACGAGAAGCGATGGCAACGCTTTTGCTCAATGCAAGCAGACATGGACCAAGCATTCGCCCTACTCAAGGCGAAAAGAATGAGCCCACACGCCTGGATGAAGCATGGCTTCAACTGCTCTGGCGATTCACACGAACGCAGCGGTCTGGACATGCTTCGACAACCCCGTCTTGGCATTCGAGATCTTGTTGGCGCCATTCCCGAACTTGCGGGTCTTAGCAAGATCGTGATGGACCGAATCGAGATCGAGGCTAGGTACATGCCTTTCTTGGAAAGGCAAGCTCGAGAGATCGAGGCTTTCAATAAGGAGACGCAACTGCGCTTCCCGGAAGGGTTCAATTTTGGTGAGGTGCAAGGGTTGAATTCGCAATTGCGAGAGAAGCTCGAGCTCTTGAGACCGACGTCCTTGGCCGCACTCAAGTCGATACCCGGGTGCACACCTTCTAATTACGCTACGCTGTGGCGATACGCTGTTCAGCCTCAGAGCAGATTTTGATCTCCATAGACAGGAGTTTCGTCATGATTAGAATAGAAAGAGGTGCTTCTATC
This sequence comes from Pseudozyma tsukubaensis, assembly GCA_001736125.1. Lineage (NCBI taxonomy): Eukaryota > Fungi > Basidiomycota > Ustilaginomycetes > Ustilaginales > Ustilaginaceae > Pseudozyma > Pseudozyma tsukubaensis. Next base: position 252,315 of record MAIP01000014.1, on the reverse strand, counting down.
TTATGTATTCGAGTGGTCTTGTCTGTGTGTGGCGGATCAAAACGAGCAAGTTGGCATAAATAGTACGAATGTTACGTTACTGCGATGCACAAAAAAGTCTGAAAAAATGGGATCGAAGGCGGAAGAAGAACGCGCTGAGCGTGTGCCACTGGCTTTGAGCTGTGCGAGAAAGGCATAGAGAGCTGGGGCCTTGATTTTTGGCACAACTCAAAAAGTTGGAATTGTCGCGCGTATCAATTCAAGAGAACTGCGCCTTTGAACGTGTGTCTTTGCAAGAGCGTGAGTGTGCTTCTTCGGTGAGTGAAAGTGTTGCGCACCAACCTTTTCTTCTTGAAGCGCGAATGTGTGTGTCTGGGTGTGTATCTTTTGCAACATAGCCTTTGGTGTCCGCAGCCTCTTCTACTCCACAACCACAACAACACCACACACATCACACTTGCCAACATGTCGTTGAAAGTGCCTCGCGCCGGTGGGCCAAACCTCTTCAAGGAGGGCTACAAGCACTTTCAGGGTATCGAGGAAGCCGTCCTTCGCAACATTCAGGCTGTCAATGAACTTTCCGAAATCGTAAGGACATCCTTCGGTCCCAACGGCCGCAACAAAATGGTCATCAACCACCTCGAGAGGCTCTTTGTCACCTCTGATGCCGCTACTATCATTCGCGAGCTCGACGTCGTGCACCCTGCCGCCAAATTGCTCGTCATGGCTTCGCAGCAGCAGGAAGCAGAAATGGGCGACTCGACCAACCTCGTTCTCATCTTTGCCGGTGAACTGCTCAAGAAGGCCGAATACCTCATCACTATGGGTCTTCACCCCTCAGAGATCCTTCAAGGTTACGAGATCGCTCGTGACAAGTGCCTGGCTGAACTTGAACAGCTTTCCGTCGCAACCCTTTCCACACCTCCTACACCTCAGAGCCTTGCATTGGCACTCAAGCCTTGCTTGGCATCCAAGCAATACGGTAACGAAGACTTGCTCGCACCTCTTGTTGCCGAGGCAGTATCCATGGTCTTGCCTCAGAACTCCAAGAACGGTCTCGCCGATTTCAGCGTTGACAATGTCCGCGTCGTCAAGATCATGGGTGGTAGCTTGTCCCAGTCCAAGGTCGTTCGTGGAATGGTCTTTGGTCGTGAACCCGAAGGAGTCATCAAGAAGGCCAAAGCCGCCAAGGTTGGTGTCTACACTTGCGGCATGGACATCACTCAAACCGAGACCAAGGGAACTGTTCTTCTTAAGAACGCAGACGAACTCTCCAGCTTTTCGCGTGGAGAAGAGCAGCAGCTCGAAAAGTACTTCAAGGAAATCGCCGATTCCGGTGTCAAGGTCGTCGTCACTCAATCGCAAGTTGGCGAATTGGCACAGCATTACCTCAACCGATTCGGCATTCTGGTCATCAAGATTCTCTCCAAGTTCGAGCTGAGGCGGTTGTGTCGTTTGTTGGGGGCTACACCATTGGCGAGGTTGGGAGCTCCCTTGCCGGAGGAAGCGGGTTGGATCGACTCCATCGAGACGACCGAAATCGGTGGTGACCGAGTCACCGTATTTAAGCAGGAGGATGGTCAACCCGGAGGCAAGGCCAAGCCTAAGATGTGCACCATCGTTTTGCGCGGAGCCACTTCGAATCTCCTTGACGACGTAGAGCGCGCCATTGACGATGGTGTCAACGTCATCAAGTCTCTCACTCGCGATCCTCGTCTTGTCCCCGGTGCTGGTGCAACTGAACTCGAACTCGCCAAACGTATCGCTGATTTGGGAGAAAAAACGCCCGGTCTCAACCAACACTCGATCAAGAAATTCGGTGAGGCTCTCGAAGTCATCCCCCGTACACTCGCCGAAAACGCTGGTTTGGACGCAACAGAAATCGTCTCCCGTCTCTACGCAAAGCACGTTGACGCTGCCGCAGGTGCAGACATCGGTGTCGATATCGAAAACGAAACTGACGGTACACTCTCGACAAAGGAGAACCAGATCTTGGACGTGCTTGCCGCCAAATCGTGGGCATTGCGTTACGCCACAGGCGCCGCCATCTCGGTCTTGAGCGTCGACTCGATCATCATGTCCAAACCGGCCGGAATTAAGGCACCAAAGGCTAATCCCAACTGGGACGACGATTAGTCAATTGTTTCGTTGTACCAACCCTGTAACTTTTTGTCGGAGCAGATTCGAAAGCAATCATATCACACTGTGTATCAGTCCTTACGTCGTATCGTTTGTGTTTCGTCACGTCACATGAGCAAAGAAAGGAGCGCAGTCTGTTTGGGTTGAGATTGAGGCCGCGAAGCGCTGGTCTTTAGCAACAACTCATTGTACCCTCCTTGTGCGAAAATCGATTGGCCTGTGAGGCCTGATACAGATCTCAGAGGCTCACTCAGAAACAGTAAAATCACATTGAACGCACACACAGCGTTTCAGACCGCAAGATTGGAGGCATAGGGTTATGAGATTGTCAACGAAAAAGTGCATCATTGACTGAGAATACAAGAGCCATGTGAAAACATTGAGAAGAAAAGGGATGGCGGGTCATGAATCAGCCCCATCCCCCTGTGTATGGGTTGTAGTGATTACGAGACGACGAGACATTGTGCGAGGAAACAAGATTGCGATGGGAACGAGCGAACGGAAGAAAGAGAAACACATGTCATGCAATGAAGAAAAGAGACAGTGGAGCTAAGCTCTGTGAGGACAAGACGGACAGGACAACCAGTTGCTTCAAGCCGAGGCGGTGGCGTTGTTGTAAGCAAGCTTGTTGACAGTGTCAGCGTCAAGACCGGTCAAGACACCAGACGAGGCGAGCTTGACGAGGGCCTTCTTGAGCTCGGTGGGGGCAAGAACACCCTCAATGTCAGTCTTGGGAGCAGCCTCAGCGGAGAAGTAGCCAGCGACGCTGCTGACAAGGTCAAGAGCCATAGCGGGGATGGGCATGACGCTCGAAAGCTTGGAAGCGAGCGAGTCCTCAACAGCGACAGCCGAGAGCTGCTCGGAGTCAGCAAGGAGCTTGAAGTCGGCGGTTCCGTAGATGGAGAGCAAGTAAGCGAGGAGACCAACAATGTGAGGGCTGGCCATCGAGGTACCCGAGATGGTGTTGACCGAAGTGTTACCAGTGTTCCAGGTGGAAAGGATGTTGAGACCGGGAGCAAAGATGTCGACACACTTGCCCTTGTTGGAGAAGTAGGCGCGCTCATCCTGAACGGTGGAGGCACCGACGGTGACGGGGTTGGTGGCACCGGCAGGCGAGACGTTGCAGGCATCCTGGTTCTCGTTACCGGCAGCTACACCGAAGTGCATACCGGCATCGACGGCACCGTTGACAGCCTTGTCGAGAGCGGGCGACTTGCCACCACCGAGCGACATGTTGGCAACGAAACCCTTGTGCTTCTTGGCAGCGGCCGAGTGAGGGTTGGCGCGGAACTGGGCAGTGAGCCTCTTGGCATCGTCAACAGCCCAGAGAACACCGCCGACAACGTCCGACATGGAACCGGAACCGCCGGAGCCGAGCACCTTGACGGCTACGAGCTCAGCCTTCTTGGCAACACCGTACTTGCGCGAACCGATGGTACCAGCACAGTGAGTACCGTGACCGTTGCCATCCTGGTCAACATCGTTCTGGGGCATGGTCTTACCCCAACGGGCACGGCCCTCGAATTCGACGTGGTTGATATTGATACCAGTGTCAATGACGTAGGCGGTAACACCCTCACCACCGTCGCCGTTGTAGACGTACTTGTTGAAGGTACCGAGGCTGAGACGGGGGCGGTGCGAGATACGAGCGAGACCCCAAGGGGCGCCCTTCTCTACGTCGTAAGCGCCAACCTTGCCAGTGTTCATGACAGACAAAGCAGCGTCCTCGAGGTTGGCATCGTACTGAACATCCCAAACCTTGTCCTCGGTCTGGGGCATAACCTCGACGGAAACGAGGGTGTCCATCTCGACGTACTCGACCTCGGGCTGAGCACGGATGTAGTCAAGGACGTCATCGGTGAACTTTCCGGCGTAACCCTGGAGGTGACCCTCAAGGTCGTAAACGTGCCTGATTCCACCGGCGTTTTCACCGTGGAAGCTGTTTGCGGACAACTGAGCCGACGAGACAAGGCTCTGGTGGGCAAAGAAGTCGTTGGCGTTGATGCCATTCTTCAAGACGACCATGTACTGACCAGGGATGGTCTCGAGGTCAGGGTTGGCGGTAAGGGGAGCAAACTCAGTCGAGGGCGAGTATGCATTGGCGCTCGAGCCTGGAACGAAAGGCTGGTGTGCGGGAGCAGCCAGAGCAGCAAGGGGAAGGCTGAGAGCCAAGGCCAAGAGGCCCAAGTATCGCTTGGCGTACATGTTGGTATTGATTTGTATATGTGTGTTTGCGGGGAAGCGGGATGCTAATTTAGCGTATAAGAGAATGCGAGAGATTTGCTGACAAGCGAAAGCTGTTGGTATGGGTGCGCGGGGAAGAGAGGAGATCGACGAGAAGTGGATGAAGTAGGTGAGGAGAAGGAAGTGCAAGCAGGATAGCGAGTCGAACACTACAACAACTGAGGGAAGTGGTAGTGGTGATGGACGATGATGGAGAGAAAGAGAAAGGGAGGATGGATATAGCTTTACGAGTTCAAGTAGGAGCGGAGAGGGAGACTGATTGCTGACGAGTGGAGTTATGCTGAGTGCGGGACGCTGATACGATACTGAGCGCTGAGCGCAGAGCGCAGTTGTCTCTGCTCTCTGGCTTGAAGCAAGGGTCCTTTGAGCGCACGCTATCTCTCTCTCTACCTCTGTGTCTCTCTGCGCTAAAGTCAGGTTGCAAGCGAGCCAGAGCCAAGCAGGGGCCAAGTGCTGTATGTCTAGACTAAGGCAGCAGCGTAGTGGCGATACGACAGAGTCACAAGGAGGCAGAGGTCGGCTGAGCCGTTGATCCCCATTGACTTGGCCTGAGCGGAGACTGCTGCTGATAAGCCATTGACTAGTTAGCTGCATTCAGAGTCTGTTCTGCTTTGCATCTGTATGCGGCAGACTGGTGTGCTGCCTTGCCTTTCGCGGTAAATTGACTGCGCGGCCCTTTTTCGACTGAGTTTGAGCGCTGATCAACTCCACAAGTGATCATCGTGCATCCTTGAACCTGAACCCTTGTTTTTGGGGCCATTTCGAATTTGTATTCAATCAGCTGTCATGCGCTGAAAGTATTGAATTCCCGAGGCTGCGAGTTGCTTGAACTCTACAAAAGCCCCTTTCAATTTCCGCGCACAACTGTCTTGCGCCAACTTTGGTTCAGAGCAGCTCAGCAGCTGCCCAGCAGCAACCAGCCGGTCAAAAACGACTTTCCGCTTTCGGATGGCGAGCAACTGTGCCTTTGCGCGATCTCAGAGCAGAGCAATGTTGCGGCGAGGTCACGCAACCTCTTCCCTTTTACACCGCCCCTTTTCAGCCATCGAGTTCAACACTCAACGCCGGCCATTTGCCGTTCAGATCGACGGTTACGTGACTTGCCATTGCCCGTATCCTCATCGTATCGCAACAGATCGTAGCATATTGCCAACGCCTAAGGTACTGAGAATCAAGGCCACACCCAGAGGGTATCAGTGTCTATTGGTTGTGAGTGAACGCCAGAGACTTTGACACTTAAGCCTCGGCCTAACCAACCTTGGCTTAAAGCTTGCAGTTCGAAGATAGGGTGCATACCAAAGCGGAGAACGCCGCAAAAGCTGCCGATCAGTCCAGGGGCCGCGATTCATGACAAAGCTGCAGCTCCTTACCGCTACCTGCCTGCTCTCAATCTTCGTCATCGCCAAGATGATCTAGCGTCTGATACGAGCATGCTCAGAGTCATCACAAGTCTCCACTGTGTCCAAGTTATTCTGTCGACTGGTAAGAGCGGTCCGCGAGATAGCAACAATGTGGCTCGCTTAGCTGTTTCGATACAGGGTCCAGCAGTTCCCCACCGTAGCTAGGGTTGATCTCGCTAGGCGAGTCTGACGCGGCTCTCCCGTTCTGCACACCTGCTTGTCCCTAATTTGCCTGGCATGAGATCCAGTCTCGAGGCTTCGATCCGAATTAACACTGACTCCTGTGTCCTCATTGCATATATCCTTTCTCGAGATAATCTCGACTCATCACGATGCTTCTGTGTAGCTACTGCGAACCATAGGAGAAGCAGCATTAAGCTCTAGAAATCTGCACAGTTTTGATCTCAGACGCGCCGATTGGCCAAGCATTCTACAAGATTGCAGTTCTTTTTCAGCGTGGTGTTGGTTCGTTGCCGTACCAACGGCAGCCTTGAACGTCTACTTGCACCCTTGTCAACTTCCACAGCACCGTCCTGGATTCGAAACTTGTTTGAGCTCTATTCTCTCCAAATTATGCAGGTACATGCTGCACGTTCGCATGGCAGGCGGCGAGCGGTGTACAGAACAGATGGCGAGCAACATCTCTGAGCCATGTGTCGACCAACCGATTTATGTAATATCGGGAGAGCATTGTGTGTTTCTCGCCGATGAGCAACGATCCTTGCCGGTCAATTTTGAGATGTCTTCAAATACCGGCCGATTTGACTGCGCGGACGAAGCGGTCGAAATCGAATGGCCTTGGCTCGAGTAGGCTCGTTCCGGAGCAAATTCATCACTGAAGTGAAGAACAACTGACGGCTCTTTCCAGCTCGGCCACCGCGAACCGGTGCATCCGAGCGATGATGTGCGCCATACACTTGATCACGATGACACTGAGCGCTAGACCGGTTCATATTGACGCATCACAGAGGTGCGAGATCTACGTGTTGTGGGGATTGCTTGTATCAAAACTGATGAGCGGATCTGATATGAAGCGACGGTCAACTCGGCCACAACAGACATGGTCCTGATCATGCGTCATTCTGCTTCGAGGCAGGTCGTCAAGCGTTGGTTGATCTCGAAGGGCGAAAGAGTAAAAGTGAGCTCGTGAAAGCCTCATACTTGGTGACCTGGATCGGGGGCTTTGGACGACGTGATTGAAGACCCGATCCTTGTGATGGCACTGAAAGCTCAATCCGAATGCATTGCGTTCCGAACTGCAGGATGTCTGCGAAGCTCAATGAGGCCATCAAATTTGGTCACTGCCATCGAGAGGCTCTATGATGATGCGTTTACGCAGCGCCCGCATGGTTTCGAACCGACGAGATGTGAGACAGCGCAGTGAGTTCAACGATGAACATCGGCGTAAGACAACACAGCAGAGAGGAAGCGATCGGCCTGAAAGGCGGGGCGAAGTATCCGATCGATGGTAGTCTGAGTACAGGCGAGGGGGATCGACGCCCTCTTTTCAGCGCCCCGGCATCATATGAGCGTGACCGCCTGAGGAAGCCGGCTAGGAAAGGCTGGGTCGTGTGTGACTGTCGTCACTGACCAGTGCAAGGTCTGGAGGGTGAATGACTGACCTTCGGGGCCTCCGCGTTTTGTGTCGAACATTGAAATTCTGGAAATTGGCTTTCTAGGGCTTGAGGGCAAGCCAGGCGAACAAAAAGCGGGGCAGAGGCATACAGACAAACGCCCGCAAAGAAAGGGCCCCGCGTCGTCAGAAGCCGACTTCAGCCGGTTCAACGGGCAATGCATCGTTCCGTGGCCCGAGACCAGACTTGTTTTCCTTTTCCAGAAAATCCGTAGGAGCACAGCGCAGTATCAATCGAGAGTCTGTTCCAAAGTGCAGATGACCTCGGCCTCAAATTCGCATTTCGCATATGCATCTGACCTTGACCGGTTCTTGCAGGATTAGCGAGTGACTCAAGTCAAGGTGCAGTACCGTCGTCGCTGTGTGTCGCTTTCAACGCTGGTCCACAAGATTCAGGCTGGCAACCAAGAATTACCGGAAGCGTTGTGCCTGTATGTGTGACCTCCGCCTTTCTAAAAGATCATCCCGCTCCGCTTCCTGACTTCCGGTCGCACGACTTCTTCTGTTTCTATCTTCTTCTCCTCCGCATCCTCACTTCCTTCTTCATCTCAACGGAACATTCACGCAGCGCTCTCCTTAATAGACACCCTTGTCACTGCCGCATCTTTAGGAATCGGACTCCTGTCGTCATCGTCAAGCATACCCTCACACAAAACAACGTCAAAACAGCCTTGCTGAACACATATCACCACACTCAAAATGTCGAAAGCGGATAACAAGAAGGTGGCCCCTTCCACCCATCTAATCGCCGGTGGTATTGCAGGTTTCGCGGAAGCATGTACCTGTCATCGTAAGTCGCTCTCTTTTTCTGCCTTCACGAAAGCTTGTTTCGTCAAGCACAAGCATGAATAGCTTGAGCACCAAGGAGATGATTCGACTGACACACTCATCATGTTTTCCTCTGCCTTCACTTTATGCAGCCCTGGACACCATCAAGGTGCGCATGCAACTCTCAAAGAGGGGTACTAAACCCGGTGAGAAGCCGCGTGGTTTCATTGCTACTGGTGCTCACATCATCAAGCGTGAGACTCCCCTCGGTCTCTACAAGGGTCTCGGTGCCGTTGTTGCCGGTATCGTTCCCAAGATGGCCATCCGTTTCATGAGTTTCGAGCAGTACAAGAACGCTTTGGCAGACAAGAAGACGGGCAAGACCTCGGCACAAGGTGTTTTCCTTGCAGGTCTCGGTGCCGGTACTACCGAGGCCGTGGCTGTTGTCAACCCAATGGAGGTGGTCAAGATTCGTCTGCAAGCACAGCAGCACTCCCTTGCTGACCCTCTCGAGGTGCCACGATACAGGAACGCCGCCCACGCTCTCTACACTATCATTCGCGAGGAAGGTTTCATGACGCTTTACCGTGGTGTCGCCCTCACAGCTGCCCGACAGGCTACCAACCAGGCCGCCAACTTCACTGCATACCAGGAGCTCAAGAGCGCTGCCCAGCGCTACCAGGGAACCACTGAACTGCCTTCGTGGGAGACTGCCATCATTGGTTTGATCTCGGGTGCTCTCGGACCTTTCTCCAACGCTCCTATCGACACGATCAAGACGCGTATCCAGCGTGCTTCCAAGGTGGAGGGTGAGACAGCTGTCAGCCGTGTGGTCAAGGTTGCCAAGGAGATGTTTGCACAGGAAGGTGCCAGTGCTTTCTGGAAGGGTATCACTCCTCGTGTGGCACGTGTTGCTCCTGGTCAGGCCGTCGTGTTCACCATCTACGAGAAGGTCAAGGGTTACATTGAGGCTGCCAAGACTGGCGAATTCAGCCTCACGGACACTCGCTCCGACGAGTAAGCCTCTCACATCTTAAAAAAAGCAATCGTCACGGCCTGTTGGTCTGCATCCCTGTGCGAAGATAGGAGCCCGATGATCTTTCGGTATTCTCTTCGAGTGCAAGATGGAGCACAGCTGCTATGACCATGATCTCATGTCATTCATCTCGTTTAATTGCAACGTTTCTCGTCGAAGAGTAAAGTGTGCATGTGTCTGGTGTCTGTGTCGTTTGCTCTGGATCATGTTCGACGAGATCTGATGAACACAAATTGCCTCTGTTTCCGGCCTTTGACTGATGTTGGCGGTATCACATGCATTTCCGCCAAAGCCCAAATCCGGGGTCAATATTGAACATCCCGATGCTGCCTACCCGATGGCATCAGATTGACAGCTGTATCCCGATGGATCTACTTCCGTTTCAACGTTATCTCTCTCTCGCGAAGAACCGCAACTTTGTGTGCTGCGACTTACATACCTAAGCCCGGCTTATGGTGCACTCCACAGCTCTTGCGTGCATCGCAGGTCCATCGACAGCAACACAGTCCCTAATAGCCGCATAGCATACTCAATCAAAACAAACTCAAGCTTGAACTGTTGTGACATAGGATGGCAAAGCATCGATCTTGTTTTGCAATATGGTCCGGCCAGGCAAGGTTCATGAGGTTACAGGTTGGTTGTCTGTCACTTGACTGCTTGCCGTCGGTGTCTTCTTACCGCAATCCCTCACTATGAATACGCCGAAAGGGCACTCGAATACAACAATGCGATACAGACCCGCTTTGAGCGAGGCCAGGTCAAGCACAAGCAGAACAGCAATGAAAGGGTCTTCAGATCCGCAGCGTGTGAATCGAACGCGAGCATACGACGTGTGTGCTGTGTGATTGAGTGTGTGAGTGTGTGTTTCGTTCGGTGTGTCGCGCTAAATTGCTTCCCGCACCGCACAGCTTCGAAAGGCGAACCGAGTGGCCGTGCACTCTTACTCTGCTTGTGCTTCTGCTTGTGCTTCTGTCCGACTGTTGGCCTGTGTCTGTCTCAGAGTCTCCGCCGCTGCACGGCGCGCGGCCCGCACGTTTGAATTGGAATCAGGCTCGCTCGCTCGCTCGCTTGGTCCATCTCCGCTCTCTCTCTCGTTCGCACGCTGGCTGCACACACACTCTCTCTCACACACACTGACCAGCTGCTGCGCGTTTCGGTTCACCATCAGCAGCTCCAACTCAACTGCGCATCCTCATCTCCGCTTCCTTCTACTTTTCCGCTCTTCCTATCTTCCTCATCCTCACGATTGACATCATCAATTGGACACCTTCCGACTTCTCTCTCCTTCTTGTGTCAGCCTCTGCGCAGCTTCGCTTCTTCGATCAGGCCTTTCCATTCCAGATCAAGTCATCACCGCCCAGCTAACACAAAGACACACCGCACTTTCGGCACTGTGACAATTTGTTCACAGCATTGCTTCGTCACTTCGGTGTTTCTCACGCACGGTCCGCAAAGAGTGATTAGCCGTTGCGCACCCCACGAGCTCGCATACCCTTAGACAAGCGATAGCACCGATTCGATTTGGCATTGACCATAGCATCAACGCAGCCTGGCTTATTCCGCTGAACACCAAGACACCACACGCTCTCGTTCAGAAGGCCATTGACTGGCCAGAACACTCGCAGCTCTCACCATCTTTCCTCGACACTCGGCGGCAATGCACGAAGAGAACACTCTACCCGCACCCAATAACTTTGCCTCCAACGGCTTTCCGTCTTCCAACCAAGCCAACGCTGCTTCTGCGCAAGGCTTCCCTCTCGATCCGCTACAGATGATGAAGCGTGCCCCATCTCAATCTTACGACGCACACGCCTCCCTCGGTCACCTCGCCAACTTGCCAAACTCTCAAATGACCGACGCAAATACCAAGAAAGCTCGCTTCGTCTCTGAGGGCAACATCCCCAGCCTCGCCCAGCAGAACTTTGTTAACGCCGCGTCGGGTGGACTTGGGTCTTATCCCGCTACTGGTAGCGCCTCGCATCAGGCTCAGGGTCCTTATCTCGGCAACGGTGTCGCTCCACAAGGCCAGGGTCAGGCTTTCGCTGGCGTAGCTGGTCTCCAGCCTCCAGGCAACGGTACCAACGGCACCCGCTCCTTCTCTGGCAACCTCGGCCATGCCAATCTTCTCGGCGGTCAGAATGGCCAAAACTTTGATGCTGCTGGCTCAGCACCCTTCTTGTTGAACAACGGAGCTGGTCTGAATCCCGCCAACGGAATGTTCCCCAACTTCGCAGGCAACTTTGCCAACCAACCTGGCTTCGTTCCTAACATGGGCGTGCTTTCAGCTATGCCCCGACAGGTCAGCCCTAGCAATCGCACCGTCTATGTCGGCAACCTGCCTGCAGATGCTTCCGTCGACGAATTGCTCAATCTGGTCAAGTTCGGTCCTATCGACAATGTTCGCATCTTGCCCGAGAAGAACTGCGCCTTCATCTCCTTCCTTGATGGTTCCACTGCCACTGCTTTCCATGCCGACGCTTGCGTCAAGAAGGTGTCGCTTCACAATCAGGAACTCAAGATCGGTTGGGGCAAACCATCGCAACCTCATCCCGGTGTCTTGATGGCAGTGCAGCAGAACCAGGCTTCGAGGAATGTCTATGTTGGCCAGCTGGACGAGAGTGCATCAGAACAGTCGTTGCGGGATGATCTTTCGCGCTTCGGTCCCATTGACCAGGTCAAGATTGTGCGCGACAAGAACATTGGCTTCATCCACTTCCTCTCGATTCAAACTGCCATGAAGGTGGTTGCAACGCTTCCAACGGAACCAGCATGGGCGGGCAAACGCGTCAGCTACGGCAAGGATCGATGCGCTTACGTGCCCAAATCGCAACAACAGAATCAGGCACACAACAATCAGGCTGCCGCTATGGGATTGGCAGCCGCTGCCTCGCTCGGATACCCAACAGCTGCTGCGTTTGCTGGAGCAAACAACTTTGGCGGTCAGGTCTCGGGCTCCAATGGGCCGGAGAATGGTCGCTCACCGGCTAGTTCTGTGTTCGGTCCTGCTGCTGCCATGATGAGTGCCAATGCCACTGCACTCGAGCAGCTGGGCAATCGCACCGTCTATCTCGGCAACATTCACCCTGAAACCACCACTGCTGAGATCTGCAACCACATCCGAGGCGGCATCTTGCAAAATATCCGCTTCATCCCAGAAAAGCACATTGCCTTTGTCACATTTGTGGACCCGAATGCAGCTTTGGCATTCTTCCACTTGGCATCATACTCTGGCATCATGATTCACAATCGCAGACTCAAGATTGGATGGGGCAAACACTCTGGACCTCTGAGTCCTGCGATTCAATTTGCTGTGCAAGCAGGCGGCTCGCGCAATGTCTATATTGGCAACATTGACGATCCGGACCACTTGACTGAAGAAAAGATCCGCAATGACTTTTCGCAATACGGCGAGATCGAAACTGTCAACAGCCTGCGCGAGAAGAACTGCGCTTTCGCCAACTTCACCAACATTCAGTCAGCCATCAAGTGCATTGAAGGTATGAAGACTCACCCAGACTACCAGAACGTCAAGATCTCGTATGGCAAGGATCGTTGTGGTAACCCGCCGCGCTCTTTGGGTCAAGGAGGAGGAAATGGAGGAGAAGGTGGTAGGAAAGTGAGTGGCTCAGTGTCACCAAATGCTTCGATGTTGCAAGGCCAGGCAGATGATACCATGGTGACGGCGAGCGAGTCGGTGCAAGATCTGAGCTTGGACGCTAGTGCAGCACCGACATCAACAGCAGCAACTACTTCGGCGGCGACGGACGAGAAGGCAACCGAATAGAGGCAAGTCTCTTACTTGCCCAACGTCATGCGATACCACGCTCTTGCCGGCTAGAATGTAGAGTCTTTGGCAAAAGCATATCTTGTGCTGCACGCAATGCCATCTTAGAATTGCACACGTGTCCGGAGAGAGACGCGAGAGATGTGATTCGTTGCAATAGTACGTGCAATAGTACGCTATGCTTTCGAGCTAGTGTTGCTCTTGAAGTCAAATCCTGTAGCTGTCAGAATGATCAAACGTTGGCGCAAGATCGTTTGTACGTGTGTGCGCTGGCTTTTGACGTGTTGGACTTGTATTTGATTTTCCGAGCCTCGTGTCAGTTGAATACAAAATCGGGATACAGGCAATTGATTTTGAAGGACCGATCGACCTTTTTTGAATTACTCCAGATCAAGAAGAAGAAGGAGAAGTCGATGGACGGACTGCGAAAGTGCAAGTGACACAGCCGATACGCCAGAAGAAGTGACTTTCGTACGAACCTCTTCTGGCCTCGTGCTTTGCTTCTTCGGAAAATCACACCTGAAAAAGAAAGGGTTCGAGCACGCTTCTCGGAGAAATTCCAGCGCAGCACAAACGTGCAAAGCTTCCCGTTCGCCAAAGGAGTCGAAAAAGTGGAAAAATAGCAACGCTGCAGCGGCAAGGGAGGATAGGATGTGGTCACACAGACCCCACCGACCGACTGACCGACTGACACTTGTCAAAAGGAGGACACAAGAGAACACGCACACACGCACGCACAACTCGCCGCTGTCCGACTTTCTCTCTTTTGTGCGTGTGTGTCTTCTGGCTGGCTGTCACTTTTTTGATTTTTTTGATAGAATTTTGTATGTGAGAGTGTTGGAATGATTGATTGACTGATTTTGCTTTCTTCTCACACTGCACTCATCTCAACACCTCGTCACTTCTTCTGCTCTCATCCTTCATCCCAACGTCATCATCTTGCGTCTCTTCCTCTCTTTGCTCTCTCATTCTCTCTCTTTCTTTCTTCCGACACCGACTTTCCTTTCTACGCTATCTACACTCATCCAACACAGTCAGCGGCGAGGCTCTACGAATCCGATCTGACTGACTTTCGACCTTCGGAAGCCCTTCGCAGCGTCTTTGTCGCATCGCTACGAGAACCTACCGAGATTCTTTCGCCTCTTCATCGCGCACAGCATCCAGCGTAGCTTCGGCACCGGTAGTTGCAGTCATTGTGCATTGCTAGACCCCACACTAGCATCGAACAGCGTTCGATCCGACCTTATCACTCGCTTGCTCAGCTGGTCACACCATCGTCCAATCGACTCGTGACAATTCAGACTTCACACCGAAGTGGTACCCACTTAGACGACTTGGTTCGAGCTCTTCACCGTCTCTACGCCTCATCCTCAGCACTCGATCGCAGCTTGCAATTGATCGACACACGCCAAAGGTGCACGAATTGACGGTCGAACGCAGCATCTTTTCCTCATAATTACGACGCACCATCTCGGCACCACACTTTCACTTCGCCAACCATGACATCGAGTTGGCGGCCCTCTCAAGAGGGTCTCACCGAGCTCGTCCAGCTCTTTCGAGACTCTCAAAGCCCTCAGATGGATGTCCAAGAGCGTATCGCACAGGTGCGTACATTATCTTTCCTCCAAAGACAGCATCTTCAGACATGAGTATTGACTCCTCGTTCACCTTCCTTTGCATCTTTGCTTTGACTTCGCAGCGTCTCGACTCAGTGAGCCAGATTCCAGATTATGCAAACTACTGCGTCTTCACGTTGACATCCCTGACCACCGAGGATCTTGCAACCAGGTCCGTGGCAGGTCTTATCCTCAAGAACCACATTCTCTTCCACAACGATCTCATCTCGCCCGAGTCCTTCGAATATGTCAAGCAGGCCATCATCCCCGCCCTTAGCTTGCCTGAAGACATGCTTCGCCGCACAGCTACACAGGTCGTCTCGATGCTCATGACCATCCTCACCCCACAAGGCTGGCCGGAAGGTCTTTCCAAACTTGGCGAACTCATGGGCTCGCAGAACACCGACGAAGCAGAGGGTGCCTTCAGCTCGCTCGCAAAGATTTGCGAAGATATCCCACGCGAACTCGAAATGTGCGAACTCAACGGCGTCAAGCCCATCGATATTCTCATCCCCAAGTTCATCGAAGCTACTCAGCACACCGACTCACGTATTCGAATGCACGCCCTCAACTGTCTCAACCAGTTCGTCCAGATTGGTTCCGCAGCACTGCAAAACCACATCGACACTTTCTTGGCTGCTCTCTTCAAGCGTGCAAGCGACGAGAGTGCCAATGTCCGAAGATACGTCTGTCAGGCGCTCGTCCTCATCCTCGGCGTACGACCAGATAAGCTCATCCCAGAGATGGACAATGTCGTGGAATACATGCTCTACTCAACACAGGACAAGGACGACGATGTCTCATTGGAAGCATGCGAGTTCTGGCTTCAGTTCGCGGAAGAGCCATCACTCAAGGACAAGCTGCGACCGTATCTCCAGAAAGTCGCCCCTGTATTGCTCAAGGGTATGGTGTATAACGAGCTGGATCTGCTAATGCTCGGCGGTGATGAGGACGATGCTGCAGTACCGGATCGTGCTGAAGACATCAAGCCTCGACACTACGGCGGTGGAACACACAAGAATGAGCACCTCGACGATGCCGCTAATGGAGGCGCCTCAGGCACGGGCAAGTCGCGAGCTGCTATTGAGGCGCAAGACGACGACGAGGACGACTTTGACGATGATGAGGATGACGAAGAGGACGACGACGGTATCTCGGACTGGAACTTGCGCAAGTGTTCAGCAGCAGCGCTCGACGTCATGGCAGTCAACTTTGGCGATGAGCTCCTTGAGATTCTGTTGCCTTACCTCAAAGAAAGGCTATTCAGCGAAGATTGGTTGCAACGCGAATGCGGTATCCTGGCCCTTGGTGCAATCGCCGAAGGCTGCATTGCAGGCATCCAACCCCATCTTCCAACGTTGGTACCATTCCTCATCAACAGCCTGAAAGACACCAAGCCATTGGTACGTTCCATCACTTGCTGGACATTGGGAAGGTACTCGAGTTGGTGTGTCGCCGCTGAGACACCTGAGCACCAACAACAGTTCTTTGTCCCCGCCATGGAGGGATTGCTCAACATGGTGCTCGACAACAACAAACGTGTTCAGGAAGCTGGTTGCAGTGCCTTCGCTACACTGGAAGAAGAGGCAGGTCGCAATCTTGAACCTTTCCTCGAGCCCGTACTCAAGACACTGGTGTTCGCATTCGACAAATACCAGCAAAAGAACTTGTTGATCCTCTACGACGCTCTGGGAACTCTCGCCGACTCGGTGGGATCGGCGCTGAATCGACCGGAATATGTCGAGATCGTCATGCCTCCATTGATCGCCAAATGGCAAGGATTGCACGATACGGATCCGGATCTGATCCCATTGCTCGAATGCATGTCGTCAGTGACAATCGCAGTGGGACCTGGATTCTTGCCATACTCGCCTCCCGTCTTCCAGCGTTGCGTGGGCATCGTTCACGAGAATCTTATGGCAGCCGAGGCAGAAGCGCAAAAGGCTGCAGTCGACCAAGACGTTCCCGATCGCACGTTTATCATTGTCGCGCTCGACTTGTTGAGTGGTTTGACACAAGGCCTCAACACGACAGTGCGCGACCTTGTGGCTGGATCGCAGCCCTCTTTGCTCCCCTTGCTTGGGCATTGCATCACCAACGTCGAAGCACCCGTTCGTCAATCCGCATACGCCCTTTTGGGAGATTTGGCCATCTCGTGCTTCGATCTGCTGAAGCCATTCCTCCCTGCATTGATGCCCGAATTGATCCGCCAAATCGAACCCGAACCCAAGATGGAGAATGTCAGCGTCTGCAACAACGCCGCTTGGGCTGCCGGTGAGATTGCTCTTCAATACGGACCGTCGGATCCCGAACTCACTCCATGGGTAGAAGAGCTCATTGCTCGTTTGGTCCCCGTCCTGCTCTCCACGAAGTCCGTCAAGTCTCTTTCGGAGAACGCTGCGGTCACCATCGGCCGTCTCGGTCTCGTCCAACCCCAACTGGTTGCCCCGCATCTGGAGGTCTTCATCGAAAGCTGGTGCCAAGCACTCTGGGACATTAAGGACAACGATGAAAAGGATTCCGCTTTCCGAGGACTCTGCGAGATGATTCAAGTCAACCCTAACGGTGCAGCTAAAGGATTTGTTTACTTCTGCAACGCCGTCGTGAGGTGGAGTACCCCAAGCGCAGAACTGAACGAAATGTTCAGGAAGATCTTGACAGGATTCAGGGAGATGAGTGGAGATCAGTGGGAGGTGCAGAAGCAACAATTCCCGCCGGTCATCGTGCAGAGGTTGGCGGATCGGTATGGGCTGTAAGGGGTTCGCATTGTTATGCCTTTTCCCTCTTTCAGTATACTCATCACACATCAGACATCACTTCAAACCTGTTTGCAATGATCACTAGCATATCAAGAACAACAACGACTAGCCTGCGTGAGATGCCGACGCAATGAAGTGAGTGGATTTTCAAGGCGCTGGCTGACAAAGACATTGAGCTTTGTCCTCCATCCGTCATTAATGCCTTGCTCCAGGCATTCAATATTCAAGGCAGTGTCACTTCCGTCACGATGGGATGAGACCAACACAGCCGCAACTTGAAGAGGCTTCCCGAAAAGAAGGAAAGAAGGATCGACGCAAAGCAGCTCGTCTTCGGTCTGTCCAACAGGATTCCAGGCTTTGGTTCGGATATCGAGCGAGCTGGCGGGCAGTGGCTAGTGGCTTCATGCGCGCACAGCCTTCCGTCCTGCTACCGAAAATAAGAAAAAGGCAAGTGAGAAAAAGGGCTCAAAATTAAGGCACAGCACAACAGACACAGCAAGCGAGGAGCGAGGAGCGAGGAAGCGAGGAAACATGGCCCGTGTTGCACCGCCTCTTTTTTCCTTTTTTTTACACTTTTACGCCTCCACCTTTTCATTCATTTCCTCGCCTGCAGCTTCTGTGACGTCGTATAGCGCAGACCTCGCACTCACACTGAGGTAGCAAGATCGCCGAGCCTGTCAAGCTAGAAAGCGTATATAGTCTGCGTTCGCTTCTTCCTCTTCACAGTGAATCAAACAAAGCCTTCTTCGAACAAGAGTCTCACACTCCAAGAAGAGCATGGGATTCAACAAGAAACTCCTCGTTGCAGGTCTAGCTGTCGGCGTGACAGCGTACATGCTCTATCGTGCAAGCAAGAAGCATCAACAACAGCACGCGACTCAAGGGTACAGTCAAGCACCACCAACTCAAGCCAATATGTCTTCGAACAACAACTCGCATTCGCACGCCTCTTCGTGGGGTGGAGCAGCTCTAGCTGGAGCCGGCGTCGCTGCTGCTGGTGCCGCGTACGCTCATCATCAACACTCCAACTCCGCTTCGTCTGGCTCAGTAGGGGTACCTAATCCTCAATCGAATCCGAACTTGGCCTGGGACCAGCTTCGAGACTGGAAACACATCGCCAATCTTCTCTCGACTTGCGTCATGGATCAGTATCTTTACCCCTTCTATACCTTCCCGGACATTGTTCGGATTTCGCAACACATTGCTTCGAGCGGTGCGCTTTCGCAATGCGCTGACTCATGGCAGCTGCCTCCGTACTTGGCGCAGGATCTGGTGAAGCTCGCATTGTTCGATGTAATGTTTTTGCTCGACGATTCGGCTTCCATGCGAAGCGAGGGGACGAGGAGGAGGGATGCACTCGCCGGTATCCTCAAGAGAGCCGCTGACGCTGCAGCGCGCTTCGATCCAGACGGAATGGAAGTCGCTTGGATGAACGCCCCCACCCAGTCGAGGATCCACAATGTTGCAGAGGCAGATCAGTTGACCAGCCGATGCGCATATGACGGAAGGTCAACGCCCATGGGCTCGAGTCTTGAGAGCAAGATCTTGCAACCACTGGTGTTGTCTCCAGCTACGCAAGGAAGGTTGAACAAGCCAGCCTTCATTCTCGTCATCACGGACGGCAGACCGACTGGGAGTGGAGAGAAGGATCAAAAGATCGTTCGTGTCCTCCAACACGCCAAGCGCACCCTCGGTTCAACGCGCTACGGTGAAGATGCTGTCTCTTTCCAAATCGCTGCGGTAGGAAACGATCGCGAAGCACAAGATTGGCTCGATTCCATCGACAACGATCCCTCCGTAGGTGACTTGATCGATGTCTGTTCCGACATTGCGGTTGAATCTGCTCAAGTCAAGAAATCGACTGGAGTTGAGCTTACGCAAGAATTGTATTGCTTGAAGCTCCTCCTTGGACCTATCGACACATCTTACGATGCAAGTGACGAGACGTCGAGCGGTAGCAGTCGATTTAGCAAGAGTGCGCAAAGGAAGAAAGACAAGAGGGAAGCAGAGAAGCGAGACAAGGAGAGAAGGTTCGAGAGGGAAGCGAGGGAGTTTAAGAGGCAGAGGGAAGAAGCGTTGGGTGGTGGAACGGGCGCAGTGCCAAGTGCCGGTGGTGTTTTGCCACCACAAGGAATGGGTGAAGGTTTGCAGGGATATCAGCACCAGCCTAGCTATCCGGCTCCTCCTGGTCCGCCAGGACAGCAGCAAGGAGGAGGGGGATACGGACAGCCAGCACCTTACCCTCCACCGCAGAGCTCGTATGGTCAACCTCCTCCCCCACAGCCTCAAGGAGGGGGTTACCCAACTCCAGGTTCAGGGTACCCCACCCCCGCAGGCAGCACATACCAATCCTACGGAACGCCCTCTGGAACAGGGGCACCACCTCCCTACCCAGATCCTTATAACTCTTCTTCGTACGGCCAGCCTCCACATCACCAAGGGTACGGTCAGCAAAGAGATGTTCCTCAACCTGGAGGCTACGGAGGTGCTAGTGGATACCCTCCCCAAGGCGGCCCACCGGGAGCGCCAGGCGGAGGAGCAGGAGGTTTCATGCCAGGTGCTGGTGGGTTTGCTATGCCTAGCCCGCAGTTCGGCGGCGGTGGTGGAGGGTATCCTCCGCAAGATCAGCAGCAAGGAGGGAGTGGGGCTCCACCGCCGCCATTTGGATTCCCGCAGGCTCGTCCTTCAGGGTACTAGATTTCGGCTACTTCTGTGACTTGTAACGACTCGATCGTACTTTGATACCATGCGAGCCAAGGAAATGCCACTCTGTTATGCTTTAATTTTCATCACGAGCGCTCAATGCCTGCCTGTCTCTTGATTTGTGCTGAGAGATTAGAACGGCTATTGTGCTAAAAGTACATGCGATGAGGGGTATATTTGCGGAAGGAACTCAACCAGGAAGTTGCCTGTACAGCGTGATTAGAGACTTCGTATCCGCTCTTTGACCTTCTCCAACCTGTCCATCAGCGCTTTGCGCTTTTCTTCCCACTCGTCATCCCACCGATCGATCCTTTCGTCAACTGCATCCTCCTGTTCGTTCAACTTGTCTTCTTGCTCTGGAAGCGTTTTACCCGGCAAGAAATACAACGCAAAACTTTCCTCCTCCCTCCTCCCTCTGGCAGGAGCGAGATTCATCGGTATGCCATCTTCCAATTTCCCCTCATCACCTCTTTGCCTCTCTCTCCTGCTCTCTCCTCCCCTCCCTGCTGGTGTGGGCGTGAACAGAAAACTAGCCATACGCCTCTTCATCCCTCTAATCGTCTTCCGTTGTGCATCGCCTTGCGCTATTTCCTCCGCTATCCATCTTGCTTCCCAGAACAATGCTCTCCTTTTCTCCGTACGCTCCACAGCTTTCTCGCTATCTTTGAGCTTGCTCGCTAGACGCGCTTCCACTTGCGCCCTTCGCTGGGCAGCAGTGGCTGCTCGATCGGTTTCAGATTCTCGTTTGAATTGAATAAGAGTCGAGGTGAGGAGGCCGAACATTCGTTGTCCGCGCTGTTTCGCGTCTAGGTCCGCTCCGGCACCGGAGCGTACCGTGCGAGGCCGTTTGGCAGCAGGTTCCAGCTCGGGCTGTCTCGAAGCCGATGAAGAGGAAGGCGATCGATTTGGCAAGTGGGAAGAAGAAGAGGTGGAGGAGGAAGGCTGGGCATCGTACATAGTAGTATCTTCTTCAGGAACGGGCGAGAAGGTGGATTGCCGCTTGGTCGATGTGCGGCGCGACGAAGAAGGGCTTCGACTTGCTTCTCTGGAAGGTGGAGTAGAGCTTCGTACGGTGCGAGAAGATGTTGTTGCATTGGTGTTAGAGGAAGATGAAGGATCTGCTATTGATGATATTTGGGCGTCTCCTGCCGCAATTTGTGGAAGCGGTGATGGCTCAGCGCCAGGAATAGCCATCTCTTGATCCACTTCGGCCATCGTTGCTTCCTCGTACAACGAAGATGCCGCAGGGCGTTGTATGACTATGAATGATGCAGAGGTATGAAAGAGAGAAGCGCAGAAAAGTGGGACAAGGGCCCAAGCGTCAATCCGACTTCCGAAGTAAATGGATGTTGTTGTTTGATTTAACAAGATTGCGGCCAAAATAATGAAGGCGCGGTGAGATGTCTCAGGTTTTGGCTGTGCTGTCATCGCGGACCCTTGCTGCCGAACAGCTGCCTACCCCTTCTCTTCTTTCCTTCTTGACCTATCACTTCCTCCATCGACGTCAGTTGCTTCGCTCTCAGCGTCGTTGATCACTCCTTCAATCGACGAAGTTCCAATCAAGGCTCCTTCGCGCTGGATAGAGCGCGTCTGTCTCGCGTCTTGGCAACCTCGGATCGACTCACAGGGTGCACAGCCATCGCTTTGACTGCCTCACACTGCCTCCCAGTTCAGCAATCACTAGCTGCGATTGCGACTGATGCCACAATAACCTGGCCATTTTAGTAACGGACGCCATCATGGACGACTTTGACGACTTTGTCAGCCCATCAGGGCATAATCGCGGTGCTCCATCTTCTTCTGGCAGACCGGCACCAAGCGACCCTTTTGCCGACTTCAACCAATCTCAAGACGCATTAGGTATTCCTGCTCACAACACAAGAGCTTCCGCTTCAGGGCCCTCTCACATTCTTGTAGATGCTGATGATCCGGACCTCATGGGAGATGACGACTTTGACGACTTCCACACTTCATCTCGCAAACAAGCTTATCCACCCACTTCCAGCGGAGCGCGCTACGCAAGTGACCCCTTCGCCAATTCTACCGTCTCTTTTGACAACCATGATACCGCAATGGGTCTAGACGCGCCTCGACACAACTTCGGACAGCACATGCAAGGAAGTATGGAATCGGGTCTGCCACTAGCTGCGAGTGCTCAAACCCCAGCAGGGTATGAACATGGAGGCTACTCGACAGAAGGTCCCTTTGCAGATGCGTACGCAGCCAAGCACAGCTTCAAGACCATCGAAGCGGATGATGAGCTAGACGACGGAAGATACTTGCCGTACAGCGGAAGCGCGTCGAGCTCTGCTGGGCCTGTTCGAGGTGGCAGCAGTGGTTCGAGGCGTTCAGGTGTTCGCGGCGTAGGTCCTACCTCGGGTTCCAGTCGTAAGCCACCTCGCGATGGCTGGACGGACGGTCTCAAGAGAAGCATGAAAACGCTCAAAGCCGATGTCGACACTGTGCTGCGTCGTCGCAGACAACAGGAGAAACGCGAAGGCGATCGTATCGTCCAGCTTAACGACCCCCAGGCCAACGACAAGAGCGATTTCCTTGACAACTATGTCAGCACCTCCAAATACAACGTTCTCTCATTTATACCCAAGTTCCTGGTTGAGCAATTCAGCAAGTACGCCAACGTCTTCTTCCTCTTCACCGCCTGCATTCAACAAATTCCAGGCGTGTCACCGACCAACCGTTGGACCACCATTGTACCCCTTGCACTGGTGTTGCTCGCATCGGCGTTCAAGGAGATCAAAGAAGATATCAAGAGGCATCAGTCCGACTCGGAGCTCAACGCTCGTGTCTCGCATGTCCTTGATCCTGGCTCCGGGTCTTTCGAGCCGCGAAGATGGAGACACATCCGCGTGGGTGACATCATCCGTGTTGAGAACAACGAGTTCTTTCCGGCCGATCTCGTCCTTCTTTCCAGTTCCGAACCTGAAGGTCTCTGCTACATTGAAACAGCTAACTTGGACGGAGAAACCAACCTCAAAATCAAGCAATCCTCGCCTGACACGGCCAAACTCACCTCGTCCAGCGCAGCATCCACGCTTCGCGGCAACCTTACATCGGAGCAGCCCAACAACAGCCTCTACACCTTTGACGCTACGCTCAACATCCAGCTGAGCTCTGCGCCAGGCTTCAGTGGCACGCCTATGCGCAAAGCTCCCCTCAGCCCCGAACAGTTGTTGCTGCGAGGAGCCCAATTGAGGAACACACCTTGGGTGTATGGTCTTGTCGTCTTCACCGGTCACGAGACAAAGCTCATGCGCAACGCCACTGCAGCTCCTATCAAGCGTACCGCTGTCGAGAAGGAGGTTAACGTGCAGATCTTGCTCCTCTTTATTCTTCTTCTCGCCCTCTCCGTTGCTTCTTCTATCGGCGCCATCGTTCGCAACACCGCCTATGCTGGCGAAATGAAGTATCTCTTGCTGAATGATGAGGCAAAGGGCAAAGCAAGGCAGTTCATCGAAGACATTCTCACTTTCGTCATTGCCTACAACAATCTCATCCCCATCTCGCTCATCGTCACCGTCGAAGTTGTCAAGTACCAGCAAGCCATGCTGATCAACTCGGATCTCGACATGTATTACGCCCCTACGGACACTCCCGCTCTTTGCCGCACCAGTAGTTTGGTCGAGGAGCTGGGTCAGATCGACTACATCTTTTCGGACAAGACGGGCACGCTCACCAAGAACGAGATGGAGTTCAAGCAGGCTAGTATCGGCGGTATCTCGTTCACAGATGTCATTGATGAGAGCAAGCAAGGCACAGGCGAGATCGGTCCTGATGGTCGCGAGATCGGAGGTCAGAGAACGTGGCATGAGCTCAAAGCCATCATGGAAGGTCGCACACCTGACGATGGCAGCAGTGCTGTCATTGACGAGTTCCTCACGCTGCTCGCTGTCTGCCACACTGTCATTCCTGAGCGCAAGGGCGATAAGGTCATCTTCCAAGCGTCAAGTCCCGACGAAGCCGCCCTGGTCGCTGGTGCGGAAAGTCTCGGCTACCAGTTCACGACGCGCAAGCCTCGCTCGGTGTTTGTGAACATTCGCGGCACAGAGCGTGAGTGGGAGATTCTCAATGTTTGCGAGTTCAACTCGACTCGTAAGCGCATGTCGACGCTCGTTCGTGGTCCTGATGGCAAGATCAAGCTTTACTGCAAGGGTGCTGACACTGTCATTATGGCTAGATTGAGCGAGAATCAGCCATTCACCGAACAGACCAACATTCATCTCGAAGACTATGCCACCGAAGGCCTGCGTACGCTTTGCATCGCCATGCGAGAGGTCAGCGAGCAAGAATACCGCCAGTGGTCCAAGATCTACGACCAGGCAGCTGCTACGATTCAGAATAGAAGCGAGGCTCTCGACAAGGCGGCCGAAATGATCGAGCAGAACATGTTCCTCCTTGGTGCCACAGCCATTGAAGACAAGCTGCAAGATGGTGTACCTGATACTATCCACACTTTGCAGAGCGCGGGAATCAAGATCTGGGTCTTGACTGGAGATCGTCAGGAAACGGCGATCAATATTGGTCTGTCCTGCAGATTGATCTCGGAGTCGATGAACTTGGTCATTGTCAATGAAGAGAACCTGCACGATACAGCGGAAGTGCTGAACAAACGTCTTACGGCTATCAAGAATCAACGCAACACTGTAGGCGCAGAACAAGAGGAGATGGCACTGGTCATCGACGGCAAATCGCTCACATTCGCACTTGACAAGGAGCTCAGCAAGGTCTTCCTCGAACTCGCTGTTCTTTGCAAAGCCGTCATCTGCTGTCGTGTCTCTCCGCTGCAAAAGGCATTGGTGGTCAAGCTGGTCAAGAAGAACATGTCGTCACTCTTGTTGGCGATCGGTGATGGAGCGAACGATGTCAGCATGATTCAAGCCGCGCACGTCGGTGTTGGTATTAGCGGTGTTGAAGGTCTTCAAGCCGCTCGTTCAGCTGATGTCGCCATCTCGCAGTTCCGCTACCTACGCAAGCTTCTCCTGGTTCACGGTTCATGGTCGTACGCTCGATTGAGCAAGATGATCCTCTACAGTTTCTACAAGAACATTACGCTCTACATGACACTCTTCTGGTACTCGTTCCAAAACTCGTTCAGCGGTCAAGTCGCGTTCGAGTCCTGGACGCTTTCGTTCTACAACGTCATCTTCACCGTGCTACCTCCGCTCGTGATTGGTATTTTCGATCAGTTCCTGTCAGCGAGGATGTTGGATCGATATCCACAACTGTATGGCCAAGTATACTTTGACAAGAGGAGGTTCTGGGGTTGGACGGCGAATGCGTTCTTCCATTCGTTGATCACCTATCTCTTTGTGACGATCGTCTTCTGGGGATCACCACAGTTGGACGACGGCTATGCTTCATACTCGTGGATCTGGGGAACGACCCTCTTCATGGTCGTCCTCGTCACCGTCCTTGGCAAAGCAGCGCTCATCTCCGACCTCTGGACAAAATACACTTTTGCCGCTATCCCCGGATCTCTCCTCTTCACCATCGCCTTTATTGCGATCTACTCGCTCATCGCACCGCGTCTCAACTTTTCACGCGAACTCGACCACATCATCCCCCGTCTCTACGGCTTCTCCGGTTTCTGGTTCTCCATGATCGTCATCCCCGTCATCTGCCTCATGCGCGATTTCTGCTGGAAATACTGGAAGCGAACCTACCGACCTGAAAGCTACCACGTCGTGCAGGAGGTACAGAAATACAATTTGCAGGATTATAGGCCTAGGATGGACCAATTCCAGAAAGCGATTAGGAAAGTCAGGGCGGTGCAGAGAATGCGAAGAACACGGGGATTTGCGTTTAGCCAGACGGAGGGAAGTGCGGATTTGATCCGGAAATACGATACGACGATTGCTAAGGCTAGCGGTCAGTGATCTCGTCGACTCGCAGAAGACTTTGGTTTTCGGTGTAAGTGTAACAAAGACAGTGAAACTCAATGACAATTGCTTTATGCTATTTGCCGAGAGAAAGGGTGTGTCCCGAGTGTGTGTGTGTGCGGTTAGGTTGCTGTTGCATCAGACGTTGCACAGCTAGAACCGGACGGAAACTCTTTCGTATGATCGACCGGTGCTAAGGACTAGTCTAAGGAGTGCGACGGAGGCTGAGGATTACGAGGAGCGCGCTTCTTCTTGGCACAAGCCTCTTCCTGCTTCTCGATGAGCATTCGAATTTGCTCAATCATACCAAGCATGGTCGCGGGGGTCCACTTTTTCGGATCGGATTCGTTGCAGCTACGAGCCGCGATGGTGTTCTCGCAGAGTCTGACCATGGTATTCAAGTGCTTCTCCAGTTCGGTCTTGGCCTTCTTTGGGGCAGTTGTTTTTCCTAAATAGCCATTGCCGCGGCAGGCAATGCCCTTGGTTTTGCAAAAGTCGCAGGCGCTACTCACATTGTTGCGTGTTCGATTGGCTCCATCCACGCCGGCGCCATACGAGCAGGGCCATTTGCCAGAGCAGTGAGTGCAACTGCCACAAAAAGTCTTGAGGCCAGGAGAGGGAGTTATGGCCTCGCGTAGGAAGTGTTTGTGTTCATACAGCACTACGCCGAGGGGAACCACGACACGGTTTCCGATGCCCCTGGTATCGTCAATAGGACCACTCAAAGCCAAGTGGGCTGGGAAAGGGTGTTTGAGCGTACCTCCCCCTGGCTGAGGGACATCGTCACCCTCCTCGTCAACCGTAAAGTTGCCTTGAGAAGTGCGACTACGAGTCGGCATTGTCGGTGCTGCTGCAGCTAGCGGAGTGACAGCACGACTCGTAGAGGGAGAGGCGCTGGCCCCAATGCTGCTAGTGGTGGTGGTGGGCGAGCTGACGGTATTCTGCATCGTCAGGTCGTCCTCACCATCGGCGTCCCCGGTAGCGCCGTCGTCGCTCCAAGGAGAAAGAGCGTCGCTGTCGGTAGCGTTAGCGACGGCGGCGGGAGTGAGCGAAGGATTGGGAGAAGAGGTGGTGCTAGGGTCTCACAATTTATGATATTTGTTAGATCATATCAAAAGGTGCGAGGAAGGGAGGCACGTGACGCTCTTCGCGCCTCTAAATTTGCCGCCTTTCGGTGTTGTTTGGCGCTGCGCCGAAAAGTGGAGTAAAAAAGTGACAGCTTGGAAGGACAGACTGCATACAACACCGCAACCCTGGACATCGTATCCCAGCCGAGCGACATCTCTCTTGTAAGGTCTTCCATCATCAAACTCATCATCACCATCCAGATCGACGGCTACCTCAAGATACCCCCCTCTCGTACATAAAACCGTGGAGCATCCCACGCTCCCTTTTTCGTTGACGGCACGCGAAAGGCCGTCTTGGCTTCATAACCGACCCTTCATCTTGCAAGGATTTTGCTAAGCAACGTAGATACCCACCAGCAACATCACATCCGCCTCTTGGGTCCAGCTTAGCTCCCGCAAGATGATGGCCGACCTTTCCTTGAGCGACCTTGACCCGGGCACACCGATCGCATCCGTCGTTGCCGGGGCCAAGTCAAGACGCATCTCGATCTTGCCAATTGCGCATGCCGACCTTTCGTCGCCTACAACAGCACGACAGCAATTGCAGGTGCTAGAGTTGGAGAATATGGGCTTGATGGAGGAGCTGACACATTCGGAGCGGGAGAAGAAGGCGTTGGAGGCTCAAGTTGAGGTGTTGCGGTTGCAGGTATCGTCCTCCTCCTCTTCCTCCGCGTCTTCTTCCGTTTCTGCCTCGGCTGCTTCGTCTTCTTCAGCGCCTGCTCCGGTCGAGAAGCAAGATATGAAACGAAGTGCAGATGATGAGAAAGAAGCCTTCTTCACAGCCGAAATCAACAGCGCACGTCGCCTCCTCCATCGTTTCACCTCACACATCGCCTCTTCCTCCTCCAACCCCGACCTGGCCGAAGAATCGCGCTTCTTCAACCTCGACGAAAGCCTCACCGTCGACCCTGAACGCTCTCTCATCACCCCAACATCCACCCATCTCTCCTCTTCCGTCGGCCGAACTTTCACTCCTGATCTACTGGACGACATCGAATCCCTCCGTTCGACATGGGAGGACTATATCCGTAAGACCAACTTTGCGGCTATCGAGTCGCAAGTTGCGCTTACCAACGCCAATGCCAAGATTGACTCATTGGAATTGCAGCTCGACTTGGCGCAGGCACAGAGCGATACAGAAGAGCAAGATGAGGTGATTACCCAGCTGCGATCGGAGCTGAAAAGCAGGGAGGGAAGGGTAGCGGAATTGGAGGCAAAGGTGGACCAGATGACCGCGGAAGCCGAATTGACGATTGCAGCAGCGGCACAAAAGTCAAGTGCCCTAATCGAGGCGCTAAAGATGGAACTGGAGGAGTTGCGCGCTGATGCTGTGGCCTCTGAGGCGAACAGGGTAGCTGAGGAGCCTTCCTCACCGTCGTCATCAGAAGAGGTCGACAGACTGCGAAAAGAGCTTTCCGAGAAAGCGAGCAAGATCTCAGCATTGGAGGCGCAAATTGAAGAGCAAAACGCAAGCTCAAGCGCAAACATCGCAGCATTGCAAGATCAACTCGACTCACGTAACGCCAAAACCTCTGACTTGCACGACATCGTCAAGGAACTTTCGGAAAAGAAGGAGAGATTGCAT
Organism: Pseudozyma tsukubaensis; assembly: GCA_001736125.1. Classification (NCBI taxonomy): domain Eukaryota; kingdom Fungi; phylum Basidiomycota; class Ustilaginomycetes; order Ustilaginales; family Ustilaginaceae; genus Pseudozyma; species Pseudozyma tsukubaensis. The sequence goes on along the minus strand of MAIP01000014.1, from coordinate 223,645 downwards.
GCGATCCAACTGCACAACACTCAGATCCAGAGCTTGCAAAAAGTTCTTCAACAGCAGGAGCGCATCGTCGACTTGCTCGAGCATTCGAGTGATGCGGTGGAGGGTAACCATGGTGCATGGCTCGCATACGCACAGGACATGGCCGCTTCGCTGTCGACGCTCAAACCCACTACGAGCGAGAATGCGGCGGTGGTGGAGAGGACAGAGGCGGAGAGTCAAACCGACATCGTTGCCACTCCAGCACCTGCCGCTGCTATTGAGGAGGCCCGAGAGAAGGACGACTTGATCGATACTCTTCGGTCCCAGGTCGCCGAGCTGGAAGCAAGAGTGCTGCGACGCAACGAGCAGATCGGATCGCTACAACGTCAACTCAAGAACGTCGAAAACGATCTGGCAAGGACAAGGACAAATCAGATGCTGGCCGAAGAAACGGTAGTCGATCTGGACGCCGAGAAGGTGGAGCTCTTGGAGCGAGTCAAGGAGCTCGAGGCCCTCGCAGCCTCCCCATCATCAGATGTCGAGTCGCTGCCGAGCGTCGAGAAGGACGAAGCGACCACTCAGACTGAAGTTGACGAAGCAGAATTGGCCGAGCTGCAGTCAGAGCTCGCAACTGCACAGGAACTTGTCACCTCGCTCCAATCACAGCTAGCGCAGCTTCAGCAAAGTCAACTTGGCTTCGAAGGCGAGAAGACCGAGCTGCAAGGCCAAGTCACAACACTCACCGCGCAATTGTCGGAGATGGAAGAGGCGACAAGGACGACCATCGAAGCGCACGAGGTTGAGCTCTCTTCCCTCCGTAGCAGCCTCTGCAAAGCCGAAGACCGCGTCTCCTCCCTCACCTCTTCCCTCGATGCAGCAAATCTTGACCTCGCACAACAGCGCCTCGACTCGACAGCTTCCGACGATACCATCGCTGCGCTGGAATCCCAACGCAACGCGATTCAAAAACAGTACAATGAACTTGTGGCCGCATCCTCCGTCGATGCTGCCAATCTTGCCGACGCTGAGGCGAAGATCACCGACCTCACTTCGCATATCGCCGTCCTCGAGGAGGAATTAAAGGCGTCAGCGACGCAGCTATCCGAAGCTCAATCCGCCAAAGCGACCTTCGAAGCCGATCTCAGCGCTCTTCAAGCAAAGCACGCCGAACTCGAACGCGTCCTCGCCGAACGAGACGCCGCCATCAACACCCGCAACACCGAGTACTGGACGCTCAAAGAAGAGCTCGCTGAACTGCAGGAGGAAGCGGAACGTAGCAAGTCCTCTTCCGACATTCCCGCTGGCATCTCTGCTGAGGCCTACGCTTCGATTCAGAGCCAGCTCGAAGCCTCGGTGAGCGAAAAGAAGGATCTTGAAGAGCGGGTCAGGGCTCAGGAGAGTGCCTTATTGAAACTCAAAGCCGACATGACGTCCGCTCGGTCCACGGAAGAGATGCTGAACGAGCAGTATGCTGCTGCACAACGTCGTGCCAAAGAACTCGAGACACTGGTTTGCGAGCTCGAAGGTCAAGTTTCGACCCTTACCCCACAAGTTGCTGCCGCGGAGAACGGAGCCAATGAAGTCAGCGAGGAATCAAAGGCGAAGTTGGCTAAAGCGGAAGAAGAGGTAGCATACCTCGAAACACGTATCACTGAACTTGAGGAGGACCTCGGTAGGAAAGCGGAAGAAATCGAAGAAGCTGACAGCAAAATTTTGGACGCTCTCAAGGAAAGCAAAAAGTATGCAACGAGGTATACCAAGCTCAGTGCGCGGTACGAGGGCGTACAGAAGGAGTTGGCTTCCGAACAGGAAAAGTGTAAGCTTAGAGAGGAAGAGGTGGAGAATCTTAAGAAGGCCGTGCTTGCGGCGAAGGCGAAGAGGGTCGAAGAGGCGAGTGGAAGCGAGAGGAGCATCTTGGCGGGTAGGAAAAGGCCCAAGCCCGACTCGGTAGATGAAGAGTTGGTGCAAACGCCAAAAGCTGATTCTGTCACTCGGGAGGCTGATGACGGGGTGAAGGCTGTCTATGCACCCTCTACGCACGCACGCACGCCTTCTGGATCCTCCGCTTCTTCCTTTACCCCCATCCGTCGTTCGGCATTGCTTAAATCGGCGTCGCGCTCGAACACCAAGCATACGCCTATCGTTTTGGGTCTTGGCACACCGTCCGCTTTCCCCCCCTCCACCAGCAAGCCTTCAAATCGTCAAGCAGATGAAGAAGAGGAGGGGATGAAACGTAGCACCTCGAACCCGTCGGAACTGATCGCTGCGCGCTTACTCCACCAATCCCCGGCCAAATCTGCCATCACTCACGTTCAGATCTTGGGAGATAAGACCAACCTCAACAATGCGTCGGGAACTTCTAGGCTCTCTTCGAAACTTGGCAGCGGAGCAGCAACTGCAGCGGGGAAAATGGGAGCAGAGATAGTTAAGAAGCCAGTGATGAGTTTGCTTCCCAATGAGGCAACAGATAGTAGCAGAAGAAGAGAGGGGGCGATGGGGGAGAAGAAGAGACCGCTGACTTCTTCGGCGGCTGTCGCGGGCGGAGGGGGAGGAGGAGGGGCAGCCGACTTTTTGGCTAGGATGAAGGCTCAACGTGCTGCTTCTGCTTCGCGCACATAGACCACCGCTTAGACAACACTCCTCGATCTTTTCATACTCATTCATTGTGTCACACACACACACACACACACACACACACACACACACACACACACATTCGCATCTCGTCTTCCCTTCTGTTTTTGTCCCTTCTTTGCATTCAATCTTGTTAGTGTTACAGTTCCATTTCGTCCTACTGCATCATGCCAAAAGAAAGAGAGGGAGAGAGAGAGACACTCAGTAGTACGCCCCTTGACCAGCGTACCCCTTCCCGCCTGCAGCACTACTCTGTCCCCCCAATCCCCCCTCTTCTCCTGCACTGGCACCACTCATCCCCACCAAGTTGCGCCTAGCAGGATGATCCTCATCCAACAAATGAACCTCTTCCTTTGCCAATCCAAACCCGCTTCCTTCCCCTCCACGCCCTTTATACCCCTGGCTACCCGGTCCAAAGCTTGGTTCGGGCAACCGAAACTCTTTGACCAACAAAGCCGCTCTACCCGCGGGTACCTTTGCCGTCACCTCTGCAGCCGGGGGTACAGGTTGGAAGGAAACAGTGTCGTTGAGTTTGCGGTAGGAAGTGAGCCAGTGATTGACTGTGGATAGTTCTTGATCGACGATGGTTTTTGAAGAGAAGAGTGATTTGGTGGAAGTGCTTGAGGGTAAGAGGGAGGATGAGGAGATGGAGATGTTGGAAAGGGTTGAGCTGAGGTCTTTGAGTGAGGTGGAGGAGAGAAGGGAGGAGGAGAGGGAGAGGAAGGTGATGGCTTGACCGATGCGTGAAGGGGACGATTCGCCGGCGTCGATGGCGAGCCATTTGTACGCCATGGAACGATGGAAGGTGGCTGAAAAGGTAAGGTATTTGAGAAAGGACGAGGTGATGTCGAGGTCCTTGTCGAGTCCAGAAGAGGAGGAAGAGGACGAAGGTGCTGCATAGAAGCTGTTCCCCGCACCACCCCCTAAGCTGGGCGTAGCATCATGGGGACCACTTACACCCTTTCCACCATCTTTGTCTTTACCGAAGCGCAGCTTGCCGAACAGCTTCTTTCCCTTTCCTGACCCTTCTCCCGCCGGCGAACCCGCATCATCCTCTCCGACCCCTCTCACATTGTCATTCGTCGCCGATATCCTCCTCGACAACTCATGTTCGTGATTGGCACTCAATCCAACCCTTTCCCCTCCTCCTCCTCCCCCACTCTTCCCTCCTCTCCCCTTTCCACCCGCCTTCCTCTTCTCCTCCACCGTCCTCAACAGCCCCACCGCACTCTCCAATTCCTCCACAACATTCAGATGCAACTTGGCCAACAAACTCGCACTCGGATGACCCTTCTCCAACGGCGGACCCGGAGTCACCGTATCTACCGCTTTGCCTACACTCGGACTAACCAGCTTCCGTATCGCCAACGCCTGTGCCTCGGCCAAACACACCTTGCTCAACGCTAGCGTCGCTTCCGTCGTCAAATCCAATGGCAACCCATCCACCCGTCCAACCTGATCCCTCCATTTCGGCAAAAAGTCCTGTGAGAGGTAGAGTAAGATCCCCGATGCACGGCAGAGTGTGTCTGCTGCCCATCGCAAGCGGTCGTCTTTGGCTTTGCGATCTTCGGAAGAGATGGTACGGTTTCGTTCGTATGACCCCAACGCGGTTACGGTTGCCGAGGCGAAGTTCGACAAGGTTAGGGCATAGGTGAGGAGGGTGGAGGCGAGTTCGTAGTGTAATCCTGGCAGGTCTACTCTTTGGGGACCTCTGAAACGCGATGAAGAGATCGTGGTGCGCCATGAGAAGACAGGTTCGTACCGTAAGATGAGGTCGTCCGTCTGAACGCAGTTGTACACCGCCAGTAGATTCGGTATGTACTCCTCTAGCGTCTTTACGATGAGTAGCCAATCTGAAGCATCGCCGTCTCCTTTCGAGCCGTCTTGTCCGATATCCGCGTTTTTCGAGCCAGAAGCATCTTTCGTAGAGGTCGAAGTGGAAGACATTCCAGCACGATTCGATTTGAGTACGGCCCGCAACCGTGCTCGAAGTTGCGTGGTGGCAGAAACTTGCGAGATGAGATCAGTGGTGATGAGAAAGTCGCTGAAGGAGATGGTGCCTGTGGTGGCCAGGTCATAGATGTACATTTTCAACGCTCATGTGTTAACGCCAATGTTAGGAGAATAGGTTGGGACGATGAGAGTGAAGAAAGCAGGGAGCAAAGGTAGAGAGAAGGTAGGGAGAAAGGGTCCTCGAATGGAAACGCCAAGACTTGCTTGCTCGGTAAATTCAGAAGCCTCCACCCGAGCCAAGCACCAAAGATGCCTTCTTAACCCGGTAAAGCACGCGCTTGGGCCATCGTCGACTCACACTCGCGCAAGGACCGTAGCGGGTTGATCTTGCACTTTGCCTTCGACACAATCATCCGTTGACATCGCTGCTAGTGCAAACTTTCACACACACAGTGCAGTTAGTATTTCAATTGGGATGCTGATTCGACTTCATTGCAATTGACACCAGCTTGCAGGAATAACTTTCAAACAGCTTGTCCAACTGTGATATCGCCATCTTCCTCATCCTCACCCAGCTGCCTATGAGACTGACCATGCATTCTCAAAGTGTAATCCCCGGGACTATCCGCACGGTCATCATTGAGTTCCATGTCCAAAGCCTCTTCGTCCATGTCTACTCCCAGGTCACCGACAACATCATCATCTTCCTCGTCTTCCTCTTGGCCGGATCCACCCATCCCATCGTCTTCTCCGTTATGAGAGCGTCCATTGATGCTGTCAAGCGTGTGCGAAGGCTGCAGTCCGTCCATACGATCCTCCTCTTCATCCATTGCGTTCGTGACAAGCGCCTCGTCCAGCACTTCAGCGGGCGTAATCCGGCTGAATGTCACCAGCGAAGCGGTAGTAGCAGATCGTCTTCGCATTCCAGGTCGAGTTGGGAGCGGGTCGAAGGCTGACGAGCCAATGCGTGCCGGGGCGCTCAAGTCAAAGTTCGTTTCCGCAGTGGATGTCGTGACCGGAGCATGACTCGAGCGAGGCAACGTCGAATGCGAAGGTAACGTACGCAGCCCGTAGATACCTGAAGAAGTCGTACGCGTCAAGCTGCGGCGACCAGGGAGACTCGTGGTACGATCCATCGGTGTCGGCATCGAGGCAAGGCCTGAAATGCCCGATAGACTGGAAAAGCGAGGCAAGACTGCTGCAACGTCGCTGGTCACATTGACGCTTCGCCCAGCAGGAATGTCTGCTGTAGCTGCTGCCCTATCCTCGTCTACCGTAGACAGGGCATTCGATGCTGAGACACTGGTTGACGCCTCGTCTCCATGTCCTTCCTCCAGCGCTGATGTGTGAGCAGCCAAATCTTCGTCAATTTCGCCCACCACTGACATCCTGCCCGGGTATCTCGGCAGATCCTCGCCTTCGTCCGCCAATCGAGAGCCGTCTTCCCGGAATAGCTGCGCATACGCCGGCAGCAAAGGCAATGAGCTTGGGCTCTGCTGCGTCTCAGAGACCTCTGAAACGGTTTCAGTATCCCGCCCGCTCGGATCAGCCGGCTGGCCGGCGCCTGGCGCTGCAGACCGTGATCTGTTGGCAACCACGCTGACGGGCCCAAACTGTTCCTGGACTTCTTTTGGCGGTGCTTCGGTAAATCGCACCGGCACGCACATGACCAGAGCTTGAGCCCAGTCGTCGCCATCCTGACCCGCTGCAACACCAGACTTGAGTCCGAAGCCCAACTTGACCTTGAGCTTGTGTCGAATACGCACGTACGGACTCTCAAAGTCAGGTATCAGCTGCGCACTGCCCGCCTTTCGTGCCACTTCCAGATTGTTTGACACCAATGGCAGATTGATCGTCATGCGCACGCGACCTTTGGTCAGGTCCACACCTTGACCGTCGTCGCCGGCAAAGGCATAAGTGGCACGAAGACTGGCGGCTGCTGCAGCTTGAGCTGCCAACTTCCTCGTGTGCGCCGAAGCTTCTGCTTTGGTCTGGGCCTCTGAGATTGGGCCAGCTGTTGGAGGCTCATTCGGCTGCTCAAGCATCGAGCTCGCAAATGTGGAGAGCCGACTGATGGCGTTCTCGAACCGGCTTCTTCGTGGCGCTGATGGAGCTGCTGACCTCGTTGACACCGTAGAAGTCAGCCCCATTCTCGTCGAAGATCCCGATGCCGCATCAATTCTACGCTGCGTCTCCGTTCCATAGATACTCGAGCCTGCATCATCGCCAGAGTCAGTCCTGGTCATGCTAGGAGCGCCCCGGGGACGACGCTGTGAAGACGACAACGACATGGACCCGAGCCCAGCCTCTCCAAAAGTGTCGACTTCTGCTCCACGCTGCAAGTTGTTACTTTCATTAGTTGGCGTGGTCGTGACTGCATCGCCGCTCAGGTCGAACGGGATGGGTCGCCGGCTTCGACTGGATCCGTTCGGCGGAGGAGGCGCGGGCATGGTGGCGCCGCCCGTGTTGGATCGCAATTGCATCGCATTCGAGCCATCAGAGCCTTGGAAAGCTTGCCTGAGCGACGAGTGACTCGAGGTGTCTGCTCGACCCATCCCGCCGGGTACAGGCTGTAATGTGCTTGTACGTGAACCCGAGCCGGACAGGGCTCCGGACGCAACATCAGTCCTGAGACCTCCGAGTCCGTTGCTCTGAGAAGACCCATCCGGTGTATTGGCGCCGGAGCCTGCAGGACTGCCTCTCGAAGGGCTCCTGGAGGGTCCGGCAGGTCTCTGAGGAAGATTGCTGCTGAGGTCAACTTTGGCTTTGCCCTTCTGCGTCGCGTCACCATCTTCTTTGCCAGCCTCCTGCCCGCGCTTGCGCTGTGCGAAAGGGGGAGGCCCAACAATGGTAGTGCGGACGCGTTCAACATTGTGTTCGACTGGATCGGGCGCCTGACCTTTGTTGACAAGGTTGATATGGTCCAGGACAAGAGTACGGTCGTAGCTCTGACGAAGCCTGACTTCAGCTGCCGACTGCGCATCCACAGCCGCTGGCAATGTCTTGGCCGGAGTCGTAATGACAGGCAAGTCAGCGGCATAGACCACATTCTGCTGCAGCGGTGGCACAGGGAAAGTGTGGAGAAACGATCTGGATGGCATCGAGCTATGTTTCTCGGTCTGCATGCAAACAAGCTCCATGTCCTTGAGTCGCAACCCTCCCCATTGTCGGAGCGCGTCCCAGCCTTCGGTTCGTCCGACTTCGATCTGAACGCCAAAGCTGAGCACATCGCTCTTCGGGCCGCTGACATGCACATGCGAAGGCAGTGACAGCGTCAGAGAGAAGTTCAGACCACCTGAGGCATTCTTGTCAGGTGTCACGCCGAGTCCAGGCGGCGGCTGTAGCACAGGACGATGGACAAAGTGCCTCAGTGGTGCTGAGGATCGACTGGCAGATGCTGATCTGGAAGATGTCCGTGGAGGCGATTGCGCGTTGCCGAGGCGCGGATCAAGGAGTGACGAGCCCCGGCTCATGGAGCTTGGCAGATTGGGTAGCGTGGCCGATGGCGTGAGGGAGGATGCTGCTGCCGCCAACTTCGCTGGGTCTCGAGGCAGATCAAAGGCACTGGGTGCGCGTGGCATGACCGTTCTCGTCTCTGGTACGGCACTGAAATTGCTCTGAGCCTCCTCAGCAGCCAAAGACGCTGGACTTGCACCCCATTCTCTTGGGTTTGAGTCGATTCGGGGAGATGGTGCAAGTGTTGGCCGAGATTGTACATCGGCACTTGCATCATTGAAGGAGGCAGCAGCAACACCGGTGTTGATCGACGGCGTTGTGGTGCCGACCGGGCTTATAACAGCCTCGACTGGATCGGATGTTCTCTGTTGGGCGTGCGCGTTCATCAGCATGGGCGCAGATGCAGAGGCAGGGAGGTGAAATCGCCCAGCAGCCGCATTAGCCGTCTCCGACGTCGCAGTGTTAGCATCCAAGCCTTCCTGCAATCTGGCAAGTGCAACCATGCTCTGCGAAAGAGAAGGCGTCGTGCCATCACCGCGCATCACTTGACTGGCTGTGGCGAGACGAGCCAATCTGGCTACAGGCACGGGTACGACGTCTCTGCATCGTCGAATAAGAATGCTGATACACTCGCTTTTGATGGAATGCTCGCCGTCCGGTAGTCGCTGATTGTGAGCCTCGGTTGTCTTGGTGAAGAGCGCGTCCGGCTCAGCAAAGGCCTGAGGAGCTAGATCTCTGTTACCGTTGTCGCGGCGAGTGATGGGGCTCGAATTGCCGTTGGTGAATTCGGCAACAGTGGACTTCTTCAGCGTTCGCAATTGCAGCTGCTTGGCTGTCTTGTTGAGCCAGCTGTTCTTCGACTTGGCCAGTACGCTCGCAGGCGAGATGGGTGAGCCCTCTTTACGATCCACTGGACTAGCTCCTGCGCTCGAGTCGTGGAGCTCCGACTCAAGCGATCTTGCAGCGCTCGGAGCAGAAGCTGGGTCTTGCCAGCTATCAGCGCCAAAGCCGTCGTAGCCGGAAAGCGCAGACAAGATAGCCTGACCTCCGACGGTAGCCATCGCCTGAACGCAGTAGAAGGTGGCACCAAAGCGCGACCGCTGCGATGCAGGAAGCCAGCCAGGAATGGACAGGTCAAACTCGGTTTCGTATTTGAGCGTCTGCTGATCAGCATCGTTGACAACTGCATCGGCAGCCGCGTTCTCCGAAAAGGTGGATTGCTCTCCTGTTTCGACCAACTCCACTGGACACGAGAAACCTTGCGGTTGTAGGAGATTCTGGACATTGTCGACCAACTTGACGGCGTTGAACCTTCCAGTGGCATCGACGTAGACTGAGTAGCCGATGAAGCGGACTTTGAGCTCGCTGACATGGACGGATGGATGTGCCGTGCTCAAACCGTCTCGGCCGACGGCCGCAGCAGCGGAAAGACGCGGGACATTGAGTTTGGGCACTTCGACCACCACGGTACCTGCAAGGGAATAGTTGGAGCCGGACTGCATAGATCCGAACATGTTGAGACGATCGATGAGTGGCTCAATTAGGATGCGGACGTTGTCGCAGAGATCCACCCTGCGTGGTTGAGGTGCCTTGATGCGAGAAGCAGATGTTTCGAGCCTGAGTTGGCGGCTGGCTTGGAGCAAGGGCATGGACGCAGGCACTGATGTTGAGCTCCCGGATGCACGACTAGAGCCCTGCTGTACATCTCGAGGTAAGTGTTCAGCCGAGAGACTGGCCTGCGCAAGCTGAGGAGACAATCCTGCAATGCTGTCGACGGCAAGAAAGTCAAGCATGCTCATACGTCGATTGGCTCGCACAGAGCGTGCATTATCGATTGCCGGCGACTCGAGCTCTTCGGTGATATCGCGCGCAGCAGCATGTGAGCCTGCAAGTGATCCTTGTGTGTCGCGGTCCAGTGTCAGGCGTGCAGCAGACTTTCGGCTCAGGCTCGAGAAGCGTTGAGGAGAAGTGACAGAATTAGATCGTGGCAGCCCCTGACCTGTGGGACTATCGCGCGGACGTTGAGGGTTCCTTTCCGGAGTGTCCGTGACATTGGCTACAAAGTCGTCATCACCATCTCGTTCAGCAGCTTGAGCGGGCTGTGTAGCGTCGGTAGTGGCATCGAGGTCTGGTGCAATACTGCGGGTGATGATTGGCGTCGGACTTTGGGATGCATGCTCACTGCGCGGCAGTGGGTCGACAGAAGTAGTTAGAACATGGAAGGTCGTTGCTGACGCTGCTGGAATAGAAGCCGGCGAAGTTGTGCCGGATGGACTTCGATCTCGCATGTCGGGAGGCATCTGGGCCGCATGTGAAGCATTGGAGTCGTAAGCTAGAGGCTGCTCTGTGAGAATTGGGTCCGCCGAAACCGTAGCATTTGAGCTAGAGCGTCCTTCGCCTCGAGACAAAAGCGGAGTCGACGTTGGTGCGACAACAGAGTCAACTGAGGTGGACACTTGTGGATCCGAGATGGCAGCAAAGTTGAAGCCTTTGGCATTTGCGGAGGAACAGGAAGATGCGGATCCTTCGGGCGCTTCCACAGGCGAGGATAATGAAGTCGTTGGAGGGGAGCCACTGGGATGGAAGAGACTGGCCTTTGCTTGGTGGACTGTGGCGTGTGTGGGCTCTGACTGACGCTCGGAAGCGGCTTGGTGGCCGGTGTGTGCGGGGCGTGGCGGGTCGCTTACGAACGAAGTGAGCTGGTCAGCGGAAGCTCGATGATTGGACGTGGGCGATATTGTTGACTCGGAGGCTCTGTGATGGTGGGACGCCACATGAGAAGCACGTGGCTTGGCCGAGCCGGAGGTGACTACTGCTCGAGATGGTGTTTTTGCTGGTCTATGGGTATCATCGTGCCTTGATCTAGACTTGAGCACGGATCCGAAGAGTGATGATCTGCGCGATTTGAAGCTGGGGTTGGCTCGAAGTTTTGGGTCGCTCTGGTTGTGCATGCGGTGGTGGTTGGCCACAAACTGTGATGCCTGATCTGGCAGAGGATCACCGTTGACTGCGGAATGAGCTGATGTGGGGCGCCGTGACGATTCGACTGTAGGCAATGGAAGTGTGTTTGCGGCTGGGCTTGCGCGTGCGCTTGAAGGCGACGAGGATGACCCCGATGGGGCCACGCGCATAGGGGGCGTAGCGGCTTGCATGACATGCACGTCCCACTATGGGTCAACAAAGCGGCCCAACTGTCATATGTATGTTCGATTGTTTGATGAAGGGACGGCAACCATCGATCTGGCGTGTTCGACCGCCGTTGCCAAGGTGGGTGTTGGAGAGATCGGCAGGCTTTGCAACGGCCAGTACGACAAGCTCAATATGCTCGCACTTGGCACAGATTCGAAACGTGCAGCAAGAGCTCACAAGGTCTTGAGCATATAGCGAGACAGGTCGTGCGTTCGCTGGAAGGGGTCTGAACTTTGGTCGAGAGGTCACGAGAAGACGCAGAGAAGACGGCGAAGGCTGTGAGCGCAAGGCTATCAAGGACCTTGTTCGAGAATAATGGGTGAACGCGGCGAGCCTGTTGGGCGGCAATGATGCGTGCAGCGAATAGGAGATCAGGAGACGTTGTTTGTCGAAGCGTGTCCGTTGCCGTGTTTGATACAAATCAAAAGTCGAGACAGTATATGCCTTGTCAGAGATGAATGCAGATGCAGGGAGAGGCTCTAATGACGATGGTGATAGAGATGCTGATGCGACTTGCGCAGGAATGATCGAGTCGAGACGGAAGCTGAGTCGAAACAAGAGTTGTCGAGCTGAAGCGATAATCTAGCTGCTGAGATAGTACCGATGCTGTGATAGCTGTAAAGGAGCCTCGGATTTGCGAGTCTTGTCTGACTTGCTGACTGGCCAAACGGAAGAGCCGACACGCTGATATCTAGGCTAGGCTAGGAGTGCCGCGTCGCCTTGAAGTGGGCGTGATGGAGTTCGAAGGTGACAATGGTGAGAGCAGACCAACGAGATCCTTAGGATTTGTTCAAAGGGGCGAGAGAGAGGTGCGTGCATCTGTCACTCTGAGAATGCAACAACCTCTGGAAAGTGTGAGTGGCCGGCGTTTGAAGTGAGGACCACGCTGCAAGCATACATACAGAAGCACAGAATGCGAACGCCAACGCCGCCAAATTGCTGCAATTGCTGCATCCGCGGGCACACAGCAGAACGGGCAAGCGAAGCCGGCCAAAAGTCCATGCATAGCAAATGCAAAGCAGCGCTTCACACGTTTGGCTGGTTTCGTCCTGCGTTGTCTTGTGTGTTGATCCCGGCCCTCAATCAGTTGGACCCTCTTTCTCTGGCTCGCTTCCAAGCCAGAGTGCAAGATACAAGCGCGCACATCCGAGAGAAAGACCCTTTTCGGTGGCAGGCGAGCAGTCTCGTAACCGCTGGCCAGTCAATCAGCCAACCCGGCGCCATATAATAAATTGTCGCATTTGGCTGACCGGGGCGCCAATTTTCCAGAGGATGCTCCGACACTTATTCTCTGTATTTTTTGCCCACCTTGCGACGTTGACTTGTGAGCTCGGTTTCGAGAACAAGGGTCATCAATTGTCGATATGTTCCCTTGTGAGACATTTTGCCTGCAAGAAGAAAGAGGGACGATCATCGAGAGTGTGTGGATCATCAATACACAAATATCGCTGCTGATCTCGCCATTGCTTTCTTGTTGGCTTGTTACATCTCATCGGATCAAGACGAGCAATCAAACGAAGGAGCTGAGTGGGATCATTGTGTCAACCGATGTGACCTGGTCGTGGTGCGTTCGGCAGATCCGAGGGCATCTAAGCTCACAGCATGTCCATGTTCCGCCAACTTGACAACTGTCTACGTTCAAAAGCAGACAAACGAAACCTACAACTCGATGTCTACATCAACTCGCTCCTTCATGGTCGCCCGCCTTCTGGACAGCCCATCGCTACGATTGACTGGCGTTTTGCCCGATACGATCTGTTCTGTTCAAATTGCTGTTTTTTTTTTCGTCCAAAAAGGGGCGTCGACGGAAAATGATGTTGTCCTGGATTTTGGCCGAGTCGAGTGATTGCTGTCAGAGGCAAGCAAAGTCAGCCAGCCAGCCAGCGATCCAGTCTCACCTGCCCCGGATACGCCGAACATTTTCAAGCCTGCTCGCTGCATCATCGCACATCTCACTCGTTCTCGCCCAAATGTGCTGTGTGTTTGATTTCCGGCGTGGGCTTGTGCTCGTGCTCGTGCGTGTGTGCGTGACTTTCTCCAAAAGTCACAGTTGTCGCCGCGTCCAGGCGCAGAACAGATCAGGCAAGGCACACACCAAGCCAAAGTCCAAATCTACGATCGGATACACTAGCCAGCCAGACAGCCAACCAGCACTTTCAAAGCGAGCAATCCAGACAAGCAAGCAAGCAGGTCAATATTAATACTTCCACAGCGTGACTTGCATGCTTCAAACTCAAAGTCAAGCAATCAACCTCATCGCAACCTTCTCTCCTCTTGTTGCCTTTGCCGATCATCTGTCGTTTCTCATCACCTTCTCTTTCTTCGCCACATTTATCGACTCTTATCCTCTTCTCTGCACGCCGTTTGTATCGCTCTTCTCGTTGCTCGCTCGGCTCTGACTCCGATCATCATCCGGTCGCCCTTCGAAAGGCAATAGGTCTCAGAACAAACACACTCAACTGTGTTTCTGTCAAAAGAGCCGTCATTCACCGCGTCCCGTTCTATCTCGCTCTCGTCCTCAGTCAAGTCTTTGTTCTCGCATTCTTCTCTAGCATCCGATCCTACTCGCCTTAACGATCTCAACCTCTTCGCACGGATTGCAGCGTCTTATTTTGCTGCTACCAATCAGTTGCACATTCAGCTTGGTCACTCGAGCTAGCGCGCTTTTCATACTCCGTTCAAGTCGGCCTTCATTCATACTTCCAGATTCCTCGGGACTGGAAACCACGTTCAGTTACGCAGCTACCAAACCAACCTTGTCGTTGAGGCGTGTCGTAAGCAATAGCTTTGATACATATCGCCAAACATGCAGTCATTGATGGGTGGCACTCCCATGGCCAACGCCCCTTCGAACCTCGGCATTTCGGCAGGTCCATCCGCGGCGGCAGGCGGCACGATGACAAATGGTCTCAAAGGCTCGGCACCTCCCGTTTACAGCAGCGCAGAAGCAGCAGCCAATGCCCAAGGTCTTGTCTACCCAGCCCTTCATCTCCATCCTCTCAACGACACTTTCGCGCCAAAACAGATCAGTCTTGCACCACCAGGTCCCAACAACCGCATCAAGATCGGACGTCAGACCAATGCAAAGACCGTCCCAAATCCCACCAACGCTTATTTCGACAGCAAGGTGCTCTCGCGTATGCATGCAGAAGTCTGGAGCCAGAATGGCAAAGTCTACATCAAAGATGTCAAGTCATCCAATGGTACCTTCATCAATGGCGAGCGCCTCTCGCCAGAAGCACAAGAGTCCGATGTCTTTGAGCTGCACAACGAGGATATGGTCGAGTTCGGTATCGACATTGTCGGCGATGACAACAAGACCATCATCCATCACAAGGTCGCATGCCGTGTCTACTTGGTCTTGACCGCAGAGGATGCTCTCAGCTTGCGCCATGACTTTGCAAGTCTCTATCGTGGCGGTATGCACGGTGGTCCGCTCGGAAGCAATGGTGTTGGTCCAGGTGCCGAAGGTGGACTGCGCAGGAGCAAAGCTGGGTTCAGCTTCGACCATGTGCTTAGCAAGCTGCAGAGCGAGCTGCAAAGAAGCAAAGACACTTGGAACGATTTGGGTAGCTTGACTACCACCATGCACGACATTCACGAGACGCTTGGGGGAAGCGCACCGCCTCTCTCTTCTGCGCCGTACCCGCACCTCGTTCCGCCTCTTCCGGGCTCCGTCAATGCTCAGCAACAGCAACAGCAGCAGCAACAACAACAACAACAAGAGCAGCAGCAAGCTAAGGATGCCGAGAACCAAGCAGCTACCGAAGCGCATTCAGCTACCATTACAGCTCTTCAAGCACAACTTTCAGAGACGCAATCATCCCTGCAGGCACATGTCGAGAAGATCCGGAATCTCGAATCCTACCTGTCGGAACACGACTCGATCAAGCGCGAAGTCAGCAGCATCAAATTGCAGATGGAGGAAGCCAAGCGCGAGATGGAAGCTGCAGCTTCTTCGTCCGGCTCGTCTTTGTCTTCCCGTCACAGTCTCAACGGCTTCGGCACGATCCGTGGAGCTCCCGACTTCAGCCGATCTTTGGAGCACGACGACTTTGACGATGGTGCCAGCGTAGCCAGCGTCGAGACCATCACTCAGAACAATGAAGAAGACGATTCGTTCGCTTCAGGTGCGGGACACGTTGGTCCTCGCGCTCCACCCGATATGCCTTCACACCTTATTTCAGAGGATGCCGCAGATGTCGGCTCTACTCGCGCGCCTGAGGTGACTGCAGCTTCAAAAATTGGCGAAGAGGCAACAAAGTCGGAAACGCGAGCGATTGCTGCTCCGGCCGCACTGACGCACCAGAATTTGGCCAAGCAGAGTGACGATCGCGATGCTGAGCTTCGCGCTCAGAACGAAGCGCTCTCGGCACGCCTCGAGGAGTTGGCATCGCAGCTCGAGCAAGCGTTGGCACTCAGCCGCGGGCTGCAAGACCAGCATGCACAGGTGACCGACACAGTCAAAACACTCGAAGAACGCGTGCACACGCTTGAAAAGGAAGTTGAGCAAAAGGCTGCTGCATCGTCGTCGGCAGATGGCGCGTCGGAGGAGACGACGGCTGCACTGATCAAGGGCATTGAGGGACGCTGGACCGAGTTCCGCAGCGACTTTGAGGAGAGCTGGCGCAGGGAGCGCGAAGGACTTCAGACAGAGCGAGAAGAGCTCCGTCAAGTGGTTCACGCATGGGACGAAGCCAATCGACGCATGGAGGATGAGCTGAACGGCGACGGTGATGCTGACTCGGATGTTCATGGCGAGGAGAAAGCCGGCGCATCGGCCGGTTCCTCGTCGGAGCGTACGCTGGACGACGTTTCGGCGTCGATCAGCGTTGCAGCATCGTCTTCTTCTTCCTCTTTGCTTGCGTCCAATGGAGCCAGTAGCCGGGGAAAGCGAGGTAACAACCGACGCAAGCGTCACGTCAATAGCGCACTCCGCTCATTGCTGTACGGGAGCAGTGCAGCCGGATTGATGCTCGAAGCCGAAGGTCAAGACTTGGAAGATGACGAGCGATGGAGCCATGCGAGTCGAGTACGCTTGTCTAGTCGGAATCCAGATGATGACGCCTTGTCAACCAGCCAATCCGTCCGAAGCATTGCCGACTCGACATCTACAAGACCCTCCACCTCGACAGAGGTAACGACGCCTGACCTCGGACCAGACGGTGCAAGAGGCGATACAGTTTTGGATTCAACACATGCCAAGCACGAAGCTCAGTATCGCTCCCGTCACAGCCGAGAGGGCGGTGCTGGTAATGGTAGCAGGCATACACAAGAGCGTACGGTGGCGCCGCAAACGGTCGCTGCCGCCAGTGTTGTTTTCATCGGTGTGACAGCCTGGATCTTGGCAGGTAAAGACCTAGCTAGCTGGAACCTGGCTCTGTCAGGCAAGCCTTGATCTGCGGTTTTCGTCGAGCTCATTGAGCGAGTCATGCCTCACATCTCAAGAGCCAGACTCGCCCTTTACTGGAGCTATCTGTCACGCACATTGCTTATCGGATTCTCAGCCAAGCTGTGACTCTTCTGGTTGACTCATTGTCTCGTATCGTTTGTACCAGTGTCTTTTTTATCATGCCCCTCATTTTACGCCGATACCAATCACGATCACATTCAATGTCTGTCATTCTGCTTTGTATTGCTGAGCTCACGTATGGTGGTCTTGTGTGCGAGGCTGATCTCACCACTACGTTGCCTTCTGTGAGTCAGTCTTCAGCGTCAGTGACCTGGAACAGCTTTTAGCACCTCTTTGGTTCGGGTCCGAGCAAAAGGGCTCTGAATTAGTTGCTGCAGGAAATCACTGAACTTATCAAAACGACGGCACGAGATGCGACGTAGATCTTGAACAGCAGACAGACAGAGCAGCGAGACATAAACAGCACCCTTTGTCCGTTCTTCTTGGTCGAATGCCCGATCTGAAAAACGCGGATCTCGACACCCTCTGACCAACTTGAGAAATCATCAAAGTGCGCATCTCCGACAGCGCTTGATCTGCACAACAAGCTTCCCAACACATCCTGCCTCGTCCCAACCACCAAGGATCACCCGTAACATAAACCAGCTTCTGTTCTCCTCTTACCCACATCGGAGCTGACGAATAATTCACACTACCATCCAGGACTAACATCAAAACACGCCACCAATCCAATCAGATATACACAATGGATGTCAACATGCGAGATGCAAACCGACGAGGAGGCGGACGAAGGAATGGACCCTCGAATGCTCGTGCGGCGCGGCGCAGCGACCCTTATGCGCGCGACTCTAGAGCTCGTCCCAATGTTGCTGCTCAACAGCAATATCGTGATCAAGCTCCGCCCGCGCAGACATCGCAAGGACAAGCTGGATCTTCTTACCCTCCTCCCGAGCTGAGCATTCGTGGCTCGAGCGGGCCTACCTGGATCACTGTCTCCAACCTCGTGGTCGGCACATCGAACGAGGATGTTCGTCTCACATTCAGCTCCTTCGGCCGGGTCGATGAGGTCAAGCAACGACCTGCGCCTTCTGCCAACCACCCTACTGTGGCTTTCGAGGTGGCGTTTGATCGAAGGGAAGATGCAGAGATGGCTGTAGACAAATTCAACGGCGCTCTTGCTGATGGAAGGATCCTGCAAGTGTCGATCAAGAAGCCAGATGTGCCACGCGATGCATACTCGCAGTTCAACCGTGCTACTGCTCACGCGGTTGCCCAGCGCCCAAGAGAGCAGGCTTCTGTCAAACTCATTCCCGCACCTGCTCCTTTGCCATACACACCTACTCCTGCTGCTGCTGTGACTGCGGCTATTCCTACTGGTCCTGCTAGCATGCGCTCGCGTGCCCAAACAGCCAAGTTGGTCGCTCCACAAGCCAAGAAGTCTGTCAACGGCGCCGCTGCTACTGCCAAAGGAGGCAACAACAAAGCCGGCAAGGGAGCCAACAACAACGCTGCTATCCCCACTGGACCCAAGAAGACAGCGACTACAGCCTCTGCTGCTGCTGCCAAACCCAAACCCTTGGCACAGCGCATTCCAGAACCGCTCGCGAACAGACTCCTTACACCTGCCCAAGCTCAAAAAGTACGCGCTGAAGAGGCCAAGAAGAAGGCTCGCGCCGAAGCCATCAAGGCGACAGGCAAACACACGCAATTGGGCAAACGTCTAGGTGGATTGCCCTTGGCTCAGAGATTGGTACAGCAGGCGGGTACACCCAAGTCGGATCCAGCGGCGATCAAAGCTGCTGCCGAGAAGAAGAAGAGAAAGAGGGAGGCGGTCAAGGCGAAGAAGGGCAAAAAGGCGCCAACAGGGCAGACAAGTGGAATGGAGCTTGATGGATGAAGGAGGATACAAGAACGACACCAATACTCAGGATCCGCTACATGTTTCTCATCACAGCTCACTCTCATTCATAATCATCGACATCAGTCAAAGGAATATCATACCACAGTGCCTTGTCTGAGCCCGTCTTGTAAGATGAAGAATGAGACAAGTAAGATTAAGGTTTCAAAGCAAAAGGATGAGCATTTGACGACGATGGTTGAGGACTCGAATTCATGAGACTGAATTGTCCATAAGCTGTCAAAGCCCTAATCAGAAGCCCGACAGCGTCGACGCTTGCCAGAGAGATCATCGTGGGCTAGCAAGCCAACCAGCCAACCAGTCAGCCAGCCAGCCACTGATTCAGTCAAGGCTTTGAGAGAGCGAGAATTAATTGGACACGCGTCGCGTCTGTGCTGACTGCACTTTACGCCTCTTCGACTTGGATTCTAGGCTGCAACCTGAGAAAGGGCAATTTGTGCAGAATCGCAGTGTGTTGAGACGCGCAAGAGGGTTGCGTGCATTTGGGATTTCGTGTTGCTCTTCCTGTTGGCCTCAGCTGCGCAATTCAGCAAGTCTGATCAAACAAGTTGCTGCGCTTCCTTGAGACTTCGACTTCGACCTTGACTCAACGCAACGACACCACCCTTCGATACCCTCATCTTCAACTCGAAGTCACTTACAAGCATCGCCACTACCTGCTAGACATTACCATCGAGTCCACCCCTGCCCTTCGCTACATGGCTGCGGTCATGCCTGTCGCTCTCATCTAGACATCGTAAATCATCTTGGACTCGAAATTGCAAAGTCACTCTCGACGCCCGCCATATACTGTCAGGTACATTGTCAGGAGCATTGCATCGTCAAGAACTACGTGCTAGAGTCAATCAAACGCCATGTTTATCAAGACCCTTACCATCCAGGGCTTCAAGTCCTATCGAGACCAGACCGCCGTAGAGCCCTTCTCTCCACATCATAACGTCGTCGTTGGCCGAAACGGTTCAGGAAAGTCCAACTTCTTCTCGGCCATTCGCTTCGTTCTCTCCGATGCCTATACTTCCATGTCTCGAGAAGAGAGGCAATCGTTGTTGCATGACAGCTCCAGCTCCACATCAGCTACCCTCTCCGCCTTCGTAGAGATTGTCTTTGACAACAGCGACAATCGATTCCCCACCAATGGCAACGAAGTCATTCTCCGTAGAACCATCGGTCTCAAGAAGGATGAATACAGTATCGACCGCAAATCTGCCTCCAAAGCCGATGTCGCCAACCTTCTCGAGTCGGCTGGTTTCTCCCGCAGTAACCCATACTACATCGTGCCGCAAGGAAGAATTACCCATCTCACCAATGCAAAGGATCATGAACGTCTCGGCCTACTCAAGGAAGTAGCAGGTACACGAGTATACGAACAACGCAGAGCCGAATCTCTCAAGATCATGGAAGATACCAGTGCCAAGCGCACCAAGATTGACGACCTTCTCGAGTATATCGAGAACCGCCTGCACGAACTAGACGAAGAGAAGGAGGAGTTGCGCGAATACTACGAGAAGGATCGAGAACGTAGATGCATCGAATACACTCTTCACCAACGCGAGCTCACCGAATGCGCCGAACTGCTTGAGAAGCTCGAAGACGAGCGCCGACGCGACGTGGACAACTCAAACGTTCGAAGAACCGAGTTCAACGACCGAGAAAAGCTGCTTGCTCGTCTCGAAGCAGAACTTGCTGCCACGGGCCAGACCATCGAGCAGCGCAACCTCGAAAAGACACAGCTCGAACAGGAACGAAGAGAAGTTGCCAAGCATCTCGCGCAGATCGAGTCGTTGGTCGAAGAGCTCGAGGAGGTAGGAGAGAAACGCGCCGACCGACGTGGTGCCCTCGAGACCGAGCTCACCCGCATCCGCACCGAGATTCAACAGAAGCAAACTCAACTCGAACAGCTCCGACCCAATGTCGATGCCCTCCATGACGAGGTTGAGACCTTGCGTGCTGCGCTCGAGGAGACCAAAGCGCGCGTTTCGGCCCTCTACTCGAAGCAAGGTCGCTCTGCTCAGTTCCGCAACCAGCGCGACCGTGACGAGTACCTTCGATCACAGATGGGCGCCTTCGACCAATTCTTACGCTCACAGCAAACCCGCATCGACGGAACGGCACGCGAGCGAGCAAATGCAACAGAAAGACGTTCGGCAGCGTTACGAAAGATCCAAGAGGTCGAAGCCAACCTCGAAAGCCGTAAAGACACAGTCCAGCAGCTTGCGACCGAATACGCTGCCAAGCGAGACCGCCGTGACGAGCTGTCCGAAGCGCGCAAGGACTTGTGGAAGGAGGAGGAGTCGCTTCGATCTTCGCTTGCCTTCGCTGGTAACGAGCTCTCGAACGCTCAGCGCAAACTTGTCGGCATGATGGACAAGGCTACGGTGCAAGGTCTGCTTGCTGTGGAGAAGATCGCTGCCCAGCTTGGTCTCGAGGACAATGTCAAGGGTCCTGTCTACCAGCTTTTCTCCGTCGATGACAAGTACAAGACAGCTGTCGAGGTCACGGCTGGTGCCTCGCTCTTCCATGTTGTGGTTGACAACGACGAGACAGCCAGCCGATTGCTTGAGGTCATGAACCGCGAAAAGAGTGGCCGTGTCACCTTCATGCCACTCAACCGTCTTCATCCCAAAGAGACCGACTTCCCAGCGACGCAAGACGCTATCTTGATGGTCAAGAAGCTCACCTTCGACGAGGCGCTGAGACCTGCCTTCCAGCAGATCTTTGGTCGTAGCATTATCTGTCCCAATCTCGAGATCGCTTCCGCCTACGTCCGCAGTCACGGCGTCAACGCTGTCACCCTCGACGGTGACAAGGTGGAGCGCAAAGGTGCTCTCACTGGTGGTTACCAAGATCCTAGACGCAGCCGATTGGATGCAGTCAACGACGTGCGCAAGTGGAAGACGCAATCCGAGCAAGATACTGCCAAGCAAAACGAGATCAAACGCCGACTCACCGAGATCGAGCAAGAGATCACCTCGCTCATGGGCGAGATGTACACCTTGCAGCACCGACGTGATGAAGCACGAAACTCGCGTGGTCCCTTGACTGAGGAGTTGCAATGGGCTCGTACTGAAGCCGATGACCTGGCACAGCGATTGCAGAGCATCGAGCGACGTGAAGCTGATCAGAGCCTTGAGCTCAAAGCTGCGCAAACGAAACGAGCTGGATTGGAAGAGGAATTGCGCACACCCATGTCGCAAGGTCTGACACCGCAGGAAGCAGCTCAGCTCGAGACGCTCAACGCGCAAGAAGATCAGCAGAAGCGCGAACTGGCCGACAAGACCAATACGCTTTCCGATCTCAGCAACCGTCGCTCGATGTTGGAGATCGATCTGTTCGAAAACTTGCGTCGACGTCAAGAAGAGATCGGTACGCAGCTTGAAGCGCTTGGCGAGTCGCTGGGTGGTGATGATACCGCCACTGCTTCGAGCCAAGATGTTTCGGCACGCAAACGTGAGATCGATGCCCTTCGCCGCCGTATCGCCGACCGCGAGAAACGCATCAAAGCCATCGAAAAGGAGCTCGACCGTCTCACCCAATCGATTCAAGACACGCTGGCCAAGTACGATAAGACGAAAGCAGACCAAGCGGAAGACGCACGCAGCATTGCACGTCAACAGAAGAATGTCGAGCGATATCTCTCAAAGCGTTCTCGCCTATTGGAGCAACGTGATCGATGCAACCAAGACATTCGCGATTTGGGAGTCTTGCCCGAAGAAGCTTTCGAGAAGTACAACAACACCAACGCCGACAGGTTGCTTAAGAACTTGCACAAGGTCAACGAAAGCTTAAAGAAGTTTTCGCATGTCAACAAGAAGGCGGTGGAGCAGTACAACAGCTTTACGAAACAGAGAGATCAATTGTTGGAGAGGAGGGGAGAGTTGGAAGCGAGTGCCGATAGTATTCAGGAGTTGATTGATGTGCTGGATCAGCGGAAGGATGAGGCTATTGAGAGGACTTTTAAGCAAGTCAGCAAGTACTTTGAAGAGGTGTTCGAGAAGCTGGTGCCGGCGGGTAGGGGTAGGTTGATCATGCAGAGACGAGCCGACATTGCTGGAGCCGCTGGTGGTGCAGCCGCGGCCGGAGAGAGCGATGATGAGGAAGGTGCTGGAGGTGCCGGACCGGTGGAAAACTACACTGGAGTGTCGATCAAAGTCTCGTTCAACTCGAAACACGATGAAGGCTTACGCATTCAGCAACTTTCCGGAGGACAAAAGTCGTTGGTTGCTCTGGCCACCGTTTTCGCCATTCAGAAATGCGATCCTGCCCCCTTCTACCTCTTTGACGAGATCGACGCCAATTTGGACGCTCTCTACCGTACAGCGGTGGCCAACATGATCAAAGAGTTGGCAGAGACGGCACAGTTTATCACGACGACGTTCCGACCGGAAATGGTGACAGTGGCCAAGAAGCATTACGGTGTTTTGTTCGATGCTAACAAGGTCAGTAGTATCAGGAGTATCAGTAGGGATGAAGCACACGAGTTTGTCGAGGCGGCGGCGACGGTGGCTGAGCCCGCGCGTTAGGGCGGTTTTGCATGTGGACCTTTGTTTTAATCTTTCGGCTATTGTCATGTGCATTGTGCATTACGTCCCTGCAGAGAGAGTGCTCGTGTGGATTAGAGTGAAGTTCGTGTGTCTGAAGGTGAAAGTTGTGAGTAGTATAATGCTCAGATATGGACGATGAAGGCCGCTTCACTCTTAGCATGCACGCACGAGCCAGGGTGCGCCTTAATATTTCTGGACCCTGTCTTTGAGGAGGACCCTTAAGATCCAGTTGCGCCACGACACGCCTTTTGAATGCTCTTCCTACCTCACTATCACGCCATTGCTCTTCGAGAGCTGTCCAATCGTTTGCACCTCTTATCATCGGCTGAAGCAGTTCGCTCACTTTACTCTTAGCACGCATTTCAAAGCTGGATGTAAGAAAGCGGGAAGATGTCGTGCTGCTTGATCGATATCATTGTCAACCCTGCTGCTGGGTCCGGTCTCGCCGGCTCTCTTGTGGCCTCCCACATCGAGCCGCTAATCATCGAAGCTTTGGAAGGGTCAGCTGACTCTGTACGACTGCACGAAACAAGATCGCTTGGGGACGGAGTCAGGATAGGTAACGAAATTTGCCAGCTTCACGTCGACTCTGCTACAGGCACTTCTTCCTCTTCTTGTGATTCGATCAATGTGGTGATAGTGGGGGGTGATGGAACGACGCATGAGTTTCTCAACGGTTTTTATCTCGGCGATCCACAACACTCGGAGCAGACTCAAGGCCACAAAAAGGTGGAAGGTAAGCGACTCAACCTTGCCATCGTCCCCGCTGGAACAGCCAATGCGCTCTACGCCTCGCTCTACCCTTCCAACTGGACGCAAGAAACGCAGCAACATGCAGCAAGTGCCAAGACGATCTCGCAACTTTCCGCTCCGTCGCTCAATGTCATGTTGCGCTCTGTACGTGCGCTCACCGCCTCCCTCCCCTCACCTACTCCCACGGACGAGAGAGGGGGAAAAGACGGGGTTAGGAACCTCCCCTTGATCCTCAACGAGCTCTATGTCGATGGGAAGGAGAGCAAAGTTTCCCTCAGCCATATCGTCACATCGCATGCTCTACATGCATCGATTTTGCACGATGCAGATACTGCCGAGATGAGAGCCCAACATGAGGGGATTGAGCGATTCAAAGTCGCTGCGCAGCAAAACGCTACCACGTGGATCGATGGTTCTCTCACTCTTTATCCCTACGTGGAAATTGGTCGAGAGGTGGTACAGAGGTACTCTCCCGCCAGCAAAAGTTTCGAAGATGTCAAAAAGAAGGACGAGGAGGATGGGGAGGGGAAAGTGGAGTTAGAAGGGCCATTTTTGTACCTCACTGCGATGGTGAGTGACCGGTTGGAATCGGCGTTTGTTCCGGCTCCGCTTTCGAGTACTGCAGCGTTACCGGAAGGAGCGATTGATCTGGTCGTGATCCGTCCAACGCGGGATCCCGCCATCGCAGCATTGGGTGACAAAGTGCGGGAGGAAGGAGGGCTGGCATTCGCCATG
This sequence comes from Pseudozyma tsukubaensis, assembly GCA_001736125.1. Taxonomy (NCBI): domain Eukaryota; kingdom Fungi; phylum Basidiomycota; class Ustilaginomycetes; order Ustilaginales; family Ustilaginaceae; genus Pseudozyma; species Pseudozyma tsukubaensis. The sequence continues at coordinate 199,074 of MAIP01000014.1, read as the reverse complement.
TCAAGACTCGGCCCTATTACAGCCGGCATGTATGATGGGGGGAAACATATCGATCTGACCTACCCATCGAAAGAAGGAGGGGACGAAGGAGGAGCAGAGCCAATGGTGGAATACTTCAGGTGTTCAGGATACCAATTTGTCCCCCGTCCGGAGGGAAGACAGGGGGAGGACAAGGCAAGGCTAGTCTGTACCGATGGCTACATCTCACACGCCGACCAGGTTAGGGTGAGCAGATGGCTCAATTCCGATCCACCTTCACAGCGGGGAAGAGGTTTGAGGTCGGACGTCGAGGCACCTTTGCTATGGCATTGAAGGTATCTCCCGGCCCATTTGCCATGGAACACTTGCATGACCGTTGATTACCATACCGCAGCTCTTGTAAAGTACAACTTGAACCCCATTGCCCTGTCTGATAATCGAGTGAGATTACTCTGTGCTAGCAGGAAAGATGGAAGTGGTGAAAGTGAGTTCGGTAGCTGGTGAGAAGATCGGTTGATCGGGGGGGAGGGTGCGAAATTGCCGATGTGGTTCGGGATGCATGCAGCGTGGCTCTTGCATACGTGGCTGCTGCAAGTGAGAGAGGCACGCGGGAATGTGTTTCTTGTTTGCTGGCCGAAGCAATTCACCAGTTGACATTGTACCGCGTGCAAAGAGCAGATCGTGCACAGACGCCCTTTTTTTGATAGGCTTGGCTGCACTTCGGAAACGCGTTGCATTGCGTTGCGGAGCGTAGTGCTTCTCGTGCGGTTTTCAAACACTTCTCAAGAACGGCACCACTACAGCAACACGTTTGTTTCACCTTTCTTCTTTCTCTCCACATCATCCAGTCATCCTCGTCGCACCCTTTGCTTCCTTTCGATCCGACGACAACGAAACGCTCCCGCCCAAGATGAACATCTTCCGTCTGGCAGGTGACTTTGCTCATCTCGCATCCATCTTTATCCTCCTGCACAAGATCCAACTTTCGAAATCATGTCGAGGAATCTCGTTCAAAACGCAACTCCTCTACACCGTCGTATTCGTCACTCGCTACTTGGACCTCTTCCATGAATCGTCACTCTACCGGTTTCTGATGAAAGTCTTCTTCATCGGTTCCAGCATCTACGTTCTCTACCTCATGAAGGTTAAATTCCGACCTACGCACGATCCGGCGATCGATACGATCAGGTTGGAGTATATGATGGGACCGGCGTTTGTGCTGGCGTTGCTGTTCCATTACCATTTCGACTTTTTGGAAATCATGTGGACGTTCAGTATCTATTTGGAAGCAGTGGCGATTTTGCCCCAGCTGTTCATGCTGCAGAGAACGGGAGAGGCAGAGGCGATCACAACGCATTACATCTTTGCCTTGGGGGCGTATAGGGCGTTGTACATTCCAAACTGGCTTTACCGGTGAGTTGACGATCAAGTTCGCAGAACCGGCCACGACGGCGGAAAAAAAAAGGAGTCTGATAGCTGACATTTTACGATCTGTTTGTTCCCCAAAATGATCCCTCTCTATGCTTCGTTGCGCAAATGACGACGGTAACGCAACACAAATCAGATACATCTCGGAAAACCAAGTCGATCCAATCTCGATCATCTCCGGTCTGGTTCAAACCGGTCTTTACCTTGATTTCTTCTACGGTTCGTATTCCTCCTTGAAAACGTTCGTTATCTCGCCTTACAGAGGAGATGCAAAGACTGACTCTGAATTCTCTTACTCATGTTCGCATTCTCACAGTCTACTTTACAAAAGTTATGAAGGGCGAAAAGTTCGAGTTGCCAGCATGATAGCAGTCCTTTTTCGCGCTCTTCTTCCTCGAGGCGTTGAAGCAAGAATGTTCTCGCACCATGCCTCGCAGCTTTCTGGTCCGTGTTCAAGGGAGGTAGTGGAGCGCTGTTGGAAGGCAGAAGCCGCTATACGATGGAGGGAAGAATCAGCCTTTATTGATCCCCAAAAAAAGGTTTTTAAGGACAGGGCGGGGGCGGAGAAGTGCAGCTTTCGCCTTTGCCAATTCACTTATCGTTGCTCAACACGAAATGTCAGATACGTTATACCATGTCCCTTAACCACCACGTCTCTCGCTGTATTTGCAATGATTCCATATGTGCTCTAAATGAGCCGCTTCAAATGACTTTGTACAACAAACAGTCTTGGGGCAACAACGTTGAAATTGAGGCCAAAAGAAAAAGAAAAAGAAATGCTCCTTACCTGGGTCGAACAGGTGACCTCCCGATTTTAAACTTCCTTTGACATCAAAGGCGACTTAAGAAACTGAACTCTTCAGTCGGACGCTCGTACCAACTGAGCTAAAGAAGCACGTGATTGGTGGTCTCGATCATTGCGTACATATACCTTCTTCTTCCTTTTCTTGGTAGCAGGTGTGTCTAGGTCAGCCGTCTACGTCCATTAGACGCATGTTGCTCGCACAATTCACACGAACCCACACTCAGAGTTGATGCACAAAGATGAGACGCAGATGCTGTAATTGAGTCGTCGATACGTACAGGACAGGTCTGAAAAACATACATGTGTTCAGGAAAAGGTATGAGAAGAGACTCAAATCTTGGCCGATGCTCCAGCTAACGTTCGAGCCTTGATCTCGGAAAGAACGGTTGCACGTGCCTTGTCCATTGCCGTTTGGGTGCGGGTTCGTCTACGTTGAACGAACCAAAGGATCAGATCGAGCATGACGATCCACCATAGACGGTGCATGGAGTTGCTTTTGGACATGACGAATAAGGTGGTGTTGTTGGAGTTGGAGGTTGGGTCGCTGGTTTGAGGTGTGGTTGGTGATGAGGCGGGAGAAGAAGAGGATGAGGGGGGTGCTGAAGTTGGCATGGCAGCGGATGAGGAAGAGGGGAGAATCGGGAAGAGTGGTGCAGGCGATGACGTTGGTGATGAGGCTAGACTGTCAGAGAAGGATGAAGCAGCGGATGGTTTGGCAACGATTGGGGTAGAAGATGAAGCAGAAGGGGTGGGGAAGAAGTTCGTTTGACGCTTGACCAACTTTGTCATTGACATGGTCGGTGATGTGCTTGGTGTTGCGACCGAAGCATCGACCACTGATGAAGGAGTCTCTGATGCCTTGATGTCTTGAGGTGTGGTCGAGGTAGTCATGTCCGAGTCTGTCTTTGCGATAGAATCGCGGTGATGACTATTGCTAGTGCTCGCGTCGCTAGGCACGAGAGAGGATGAAACAATGCTACTGATGGCAGTTGCGTTCGACACCATGCTCGAAGAACCGTTCACAAGAGGAGCCAATGGTGGCGTAAGAAATGCAACCGACCCTGGCAAGTCGCCCAACGGACCAGTTGCGAACTTGCTGTTTAGCACAACAGCAATACCGACTGAGGCCAGCGCCGACACCAACAGTAGCGGTACGACAAAGCGTTTGGCCTTTCGCGAGTACCTGACGACAGCAGGAGTTGTAGCGACCGGCGTATCGGTGACCATTGGTGCAGGTTCATTATACTCGGGAGGGTCAACAGCTTTTGCATCTGCCTTGATATCAGCAGGTGACGTTTTTGAGTCGACTAGCGTCGCTGAGCTTTCGTTCGAAGGTGAAGCATGGCTTGGGAGCAGAGGAATGTCTGTGCTTGACTGTTGCATCTTGGCGGCCCATGATGGGAAGAGTGTTTCGAGCTCCGAGCAGACATGTAGGATTAGCGCGGCGAGATGGATGATGACAATGCAGCCCAAAGAGACACCGATCCACACGGGAAGATTTGTTGGAGGGGTGACACCGCTGCTGCTGCTGCTTGATCCGAGAAGAGAGCTCGATGCTGCATTGTTGCCGCCGAAGAAGTCGGTGCTGCTGTTGTCGCTTGTGCTCGAGGGTGGCAGCATTAATGATGAGGCTGATGCCGTCGGACCGGCTGATGTAGTTGGAGGCGCCGAGGCAGTAGTGTTCACGACACCAGCGGGTCCGACAGGTTGCTTTTCAAGCACAATTCCTGTGCCTGAGCTCGAATTGATTGATGGAAAGAGCTTCTCTAGCTGGCTCTGGAATGTCGCCAAGGCGCTTAGTTGCTCGGTATAATCAGGCTTGAAGGACCATGCGAAGGACGAGCATGAGCCTGTTTGGGGCAGACTACTGATCCAGGCTTGTACGAGCTGTTGTTGAGCAGATGATGAGAGATTGGTTGTTGAAGGCAGAGGCTTGGCTGTCAAGTTTGGAAGGGAGAGACATGATGACAGTGGACCAAAGGTAAGGAGTATCATCATATCGTCGTTGGCCGCCACAGCTTGGGCCGTGCCGTTGGCTGTGTTGTTGGTCGCAGATGACATGATGATACTAGTGACGGCGTTCGTTGCTGTTTGGGCTTCGTCAACCTCCTAGGATGCAAGGATTGAAGCTTAAGAGAGAGTGTCAGGCTATATGGTGTTCAAGTGTGCTGATGAGAGGGACGGCGCCGATTTGCTGAGGGAAAGTCATTTGCAGCGTGTCGCTGCGTTGGTTTCACATCGCAGCCAGCACTCGGTCCGCGGTCAATCGAGCCGTGTCGAACCAGAAGGAGGAGGACAAAGGGGTACATGGCCATCTTGTTCGCGCTGAACAAAGGGGTGGTAGTCACGATAGATAACCGCTGCAACAATTATATTGGCTGCAACGGATGCTTGCTTGGCCCACTCGAGATCGTGAGAATACGTAAATTGTAGACAAAGGGGAAGCTTTTGGTGTCGCGTTTGGTGGGGAAGAAGAAAGGGAAGAACACGTTTGACGACGCGTCTAGTAGCCGTTGCCAACAATTCGCAAGGCCGTGTAGCGGGTGGGCGCAAAAAGAAGTGCCTTTCGGCCCTTTGTCTTGTCAAAGCATTACCGCACGAGGAGCATCCTTTGTGTGTTGGTTGTGAAAGTGACATGCGTGTGGAGAAGCCAAGCCACCGCTTGGGCCTCTTGGTTGATGCGATCAGATATAAGGCTGCGGTGCGTGATGCAAAAGTGTGTCAAGCGTCTACGTGACGGCAACATTCGACTTCCATCATCTTGACCACGTTCGAACATGCTGACAGCTATACGTTCAACGCCAGCGATACGAGCCAAGGAGCGGATAGTGTCATGGCTACTACTGCTACTACATGCGCTGGTTTTGGTCTTATCTGTCATGCTGCTACTCAGCCCCAACGCGCTCTTCAATCGTCACAACGGACTTGCCACGGTCAAGCTCAACATCAATGCACTATTACAGTCTTGACCAATCGGATCGAATTCAGCAAGCAATCTCACAGCAATCCACCCATGACCGATGCCATTCGCGGCCTTCTTTTAAGCACCTCGGATCATCCGATAGATCTGCGATTGATGCGCTCGCACAATTCCGCGGTCTCAGCTGCATTGAAGCTGATCTCAAGGCTTCCAAGCAGCAGTGCACACACGGAAGAGCAACGGTCGCGGTATCTCTCGCCCTTCCAGCCTTGCTATTGCAGTTGACTGCGCCATCACCAACTCTTGCTCATACGATAGCAGTCTTTCCGGTTCCAGCAACACTCAGCTCCTTCTTCAGGCATCTTACTTCCTCTTCGCAGCGTCCCATCCTTAGAGCAAGTAGCTACGTAGCTTCTCCACCCACTATGATACCCCCAATGCAATGCAATCCGATTCACCGTTCATTTTCCGTCTTGGCTCCAACGCGGCTTGCACAGCCCAAAAAAGGTCGTGCAAGCGATGATGCCAAGCGCGGTCGGAGTAGCCGAGCTGTGATACATCAAGGCGGAATCTGTCCGACGCCGTGTAAATGCTGAGATGCAGTCGGATTCTCCCACACACGGTCACTCTTCGGCGTAGCCTATGAGCTCAGTTGAGGTCAATCCGTGACCGTGGGAAGATTGAGCGCAGGTGATTCGCAGAGAGGTGATGCACTAGATAAGAAGATCACAAGCTTCGAAGCTATCAAGGATGGTGCACTTGGACGGCGGCGGGTGATTTTTATTGACCGGCCCCGGAGAAAGATCAGAAAAAGGTAGAAAGCAAAAGCGGAAGTAACGCTTGCCTCCGCCAATTCTACGCCTCTCGAAAAAAGCAACAAATTCCGGCGGTTTATGCAGCCTTTTAAACCTCTTCCGCAATCTGTCATGTGGCATTGCTGCTCTTCCCCGCTCGTCCATGCGGTTCAAATATATGACCTACTGGATCTTTGCACACGAACGATGCTATTGCCTTCTATCACCTAAAGCCATGTCGGTTTGAAGGCAGGTATGGATCGAGGGGTAAAGTGTTTTGCTGTGGAAGACCCGTCCAAGAGACATCAGCGAGCTTGGTCGCGTGGGTTTGGGCGTAAAGGTCTTATTTCGGTGACTTGGGCACGCTCCCCTTGGTGTGGCTGCGCTTTTAGACTGGCTCGCTTAAATTCCACTCCAGCATGATCATGACTTGCCACGTTAACAGTGCGATCAAGCGCAGTAGAGTCCGCTGTCTCGGGCAGCAAAGCCTTAGCTTGCCTTATCTTGCTCTACCAACGCTTGTTGCGCATCAGATCGAAAGAACAGAACGATTCCCACAGACGTCAGGTTGTCAGAAACGCTCGCAAGCCGATCCCGAGGCTAGGCCACTATCTCGCTGGTCAGACTTCATCTTGAACAGCGTTCTCTTCCCGCACTCTGATCTGCCAAGCGTTGGCGCAACCAGGCAAGATATGAGATCGATATGTTCAAGGCTGATACGGCTTCTGCAAAGGCCGTTGACGGGTCTCTGTTGCCTCGTGAGGCGCTCTTATCCATCCACATGACAAGTACAAAGGACAGCTCGTCGGAGCATGAAATAAAGGGTCGGATCTGCAATACACTTCGACAAAAGCCTCTCCCCTTGTCCTCGACAGCTCTTCTTCTCCGCCCTCCTCGTTTTCCGTTCGCAAAAGCTCTGTTGTGCCTCTCGCCTTTCGTACGCTTGTCGTTTGCACCCCTTCCCCGCATTTCTCTGACAGCAGCCTAACTTGCTCTGGTACACACACACCTTGGGGCAACACCCTTTTCTTGTTGTACCACTACCACCTCTTCACGAGTGTACCTTGACCTCCTTATCGGATAGTCTATCCCATAGCCGTTGCCTCTCTGCACGGATATTGGCTCATGCGGTCAGTACACGGCCTGAACTTCTCCTGAGGAGGACCACATCTTGGAAGCTGCCGTCGCCTTCTTTCTCACTTACCTTCGACCTCAGTCTGACTCATTATGCTGCAGTCTCAGTCTTCAGAGCTTATGGAGCAGAACAACATCCGCCAAATCCAGATGTTGAACCATGATCTCGAAGGTCACCTACCTACGGACATGTCGTCGGTCGACTACGTCAGTCACTCAACACCACCGGCCTTGCAGCCTCCATTGCCGTCCAATCCCTCGAATCAGCAGCGACCTTTGATGTCCAGACTCAGAACGCAATCATGTCAATTCTTCTGCATCATCCTACCACTATCCTTAGTGATGGGCATCATTACAGCCGACATGTCAAATCTCGAGTTCGTGCACCTCGTCGAGATCAAAGCAGCCGTACCGATGTCCGACTCCACCATGCCAGCCGACCACATTCTCAACTTCAACAAACTGCGATGGACATTCCTACAATCAGCCTACTTGCTTCCCATCATGTTGCTGGCTGGACCCGTCCTGATCCTTCAATTTGTGCTGCTAGTCGGGCGACTACGGCCATCACGCCTGGTGGATGGGCTTAACCTCACCTTGGAAGCCACCGCTCTCATCGTCGGACTCATGACTTTGCTCAATGCATACGTGGGAACGTATGTCGTTGGCGTCATCTTCACAAGGATGCTTGCTGCCCTTGCCGTCTGCAGTGCGCTTGGTCTTATCGCTCTAGCTGTTGAGCTCCTTCCTCCTCGCCCTGATGTGGCCTTGCCGAACATTTCATCGCTAGCAGCCCCCTTCAAACAATACCCAGCCGCCGTTGGATTCTCGACTGTCATGTTCGGCACGATCTATGGCCTCGGTACTGCTTTTGCTTCCTGCTCTACAATGGCAGGATACCAGCTTGCCACGCTCTTTCAGCGTAACGGTATTACATTTCGAGGCACCGGCTCAGGTGACTCGCAAGGCTTCCGCACGGTCTTTCTAGTCGAAGGCTTCTTCATTCTAGCACTTTGTCCTGTCATCTACATCCTCTTGACTTTCGCGGGTCGATCGAGAGCACGGAAGCAACATCTCAACTTCCCCTTGGATCATTTACACACAGCATCGCGGTCACCTCTGCCAACGGACCTCGTGCGGGACACGTCAACGTCGTCTATCAAGTCTGACACTCTTGATACCTCGCGCCTCCCCGTCGATGTTACATCGTCGACCTTAGATGGGCCAATCAACTCCAAAGATGGCGCGCCCAATGTGTCGAAGAACCCTGATCACACCCCTACAGCAACACATGCTGCCCAAGCAGACGACAGCGCCACCTCCGAAGAGGAAGAGGACGACAAGAAAACCGCTCTCTCCTTCGCCGCCTTGCGTCGCTTCTCCTCGTACTGCACCTCTCCCTTAGCCCACATTGCCATCCTCAACCGCAACAATGGCGGTGGCACCTCTTCTGTGGCTGCCAACATTCGCACTCTCCACAGCGGTTTCGGGCTATGGCTTTCCACATTACTCCAAAAGATCATGGTCTTCGTCTACGGTCGCTTGGGTGTTGACGAAGCTGCATTCGAGCTGATTAGCGCTGGCACTTCATCGCGCGAAACATTCATTTGCGGTGTGTTGATCGTTTCGAACACTGTCATCATCCAGCTTGCCGTCATATCGCTCATCGAGCCGCTAAAAGCGGCTACACCTCAGCAGTACAGCGATCCACAACAGACGGATACGTACTTGGGTCCCGACTTTAAGTTCGTCCCAACGTTACCTGGGTTGCCGACGCTGGCGGGTGGTGTGAGTGGATGCATCTCCTCAATATTGTGGAGCGTGTTGGCAGTGCAAGGTCGTCCTCAGGAGGGGCAGAAGGGGAGGTTCCGAGGCTGGACGGATAGACCATGGTGGGTGCCATCGCTACTTGCAGCGTGTCTCATCATCACACTTGCTGGGTTGGGCCTGGCTGTCGTAGCCAACGCCATGGTACCAACGGGAGAAATACGCACCTGGAGCATCTACGCTGCTACGGTCGTCACGTACTTTGGTAGCACGCCACAACTGCCACTTGCTTTGCTTCAGATCTATACTGTGCTTGACGCTGAGCTGGGGCGAAACGTGTCGAGTCGCGCCATCTCGATTCGTCCTTTGGTAGAAGGTGCGAACCAGGGCAACGAACGCGACAATGCCCAACCGACCGGACGCGCAAGGATCGCATTGACATCGACCAGCGCTACCGTCCATGCCGTCCGCTGGGAACGAGTGGGCGTCCTAATCTCAACCTTGACGACGATCGCAGGATCAGAACTGCTTACAGCGTGGGTATTCTTGTTGCCAGAGGGTGCACAAATGGCGTTCTTATTCACCAGTGCCGTGTTGGCGATAGGTGGCAGCGTGTGGTTGCTATTTAGACATACTTGGCCTTTGCGGCGCAGGAGCACAAGGAACGCCGGCCTGCAGTGACCTCTATCGCCTCTTTCTGTTGTAGCAATTTTTTTGATGTACATCGTCTTGCTTGCTGTTCGACCATGAAAGTTGCGAAATGTGAAGAGTGGAGGGTGTCAAGCGTGAGTTTAATCTGAGTGTGGGGTAAAAGCAAGAAGGTTTTCCGGAAGTCGGAGGGTGTTCCAGGTCGCGTCAAGTGAAGCGTCTGTTTGCACTTTCACATTTATAACATCCTTCCTCCCCAACACCATTCTCCTTTCCCTAGGTCACTCAATCATCATCATGGCACCAACAGCGACGGGCACAACGCCAGCCACGCCGGCAACCGCCTCCACCGCTGCTGCTGCTGCATCATCCTCTTCATCCGCATCCACCTCGGCCGTCAACGCACCCACCAGCCTAGAAGAAGCAAATCAACGTTACCTCTCAACTAAACTTGCACTTCGTACCGGTCTCGCCAACAAACGCGTCATCGACCGCTCCCTCATCGATCTCGAGTCCCAAATCTACCTCTTTGAAGGATCCTACCTCCAATCTACGGCTACGTCGGGGGGTAACATAGTGAAAGGGTTTGATTCGTATCTGAAGAACTCATCTTCGTCCACTTCGACTTCCCGGGGTAATGCGAACAGCAATGCTGCACTTGCGGAGATTCCGGTGGAGGATCGAATCTTCTCGTTGAGTTCAGCGACATATCAGAAGAGTTTGGAGCAGAAAGCGAACGAAGGATTGCAAGAGCAAGAAGAGCGGGAGCGGGAGAGGGAGAGTGCTAGCAACACGCCGAAAGCGAGCAAGAAGAAGGACACGGGTGATGCAGCTGAAGAAGGGGCCACGGCGACACCAGCGACGAGTAAGAAGAGTAAAAAGGACAAGGACGGGAAAGATGCCGCTGGTGCAATGTCCACTTCAACCCCCGCTACAGCAACGAAAGGCGGCGACGGAGCCGGAGGCGGAAAGAAGAAAAAAGATAAAAATGTGGAAGGCAACGAAGGAAGAAAGGGAGATAAAGAACGCAGTTCGACACCACAGGTCAAATCTTCTACGGGCGCAAAAGCAGACGGAGGAGGAGGAAGCGCCAGTGGAACCCCCACCAAAGCGAGTGGAGCAGGATCCGGTTCAACGGGCGGAAAAGCTGCGGGTTCAACGACCAAGTTGAAGCGCAAAAATACGGACGTTGCCGCCAACACGCCCGGTGGAAAGGCGCAGAAGCGGAAGAAGGAGGACGACTGATCACCATCTCCACCGCAATTTGCCAATCGGAGAGGGATGAGAGAGGTGGAAGCTGAATCAATGTATACCCGTGCAAAGAGCTTGTGCAAGACAACAAACGTTTGAACGCACATCTGGTTCATCTGTGACGAGCCGAATGCAAGCGGTGACTGAATGCGTGAGGTGTGGAGAGCGGTGATGTACAATGTGGATTGCTTCGATATGCGTATCTGACACATACATGAGTATGTTGATGGTAAGGGTTGGGCGTGGATATCTGCGCTTTTTCGGGGTGCGAAGGGGAGCAACAGCATCCCCTGATACTGTCATCCTGCCACATCCTTCTCTCCCCACCACCCGATCCGTTCCCATCTCCATCTCTATCTCCTTCCATCTGCCCGAACTTGTTTTCTTTTCCTTTCGCCTTTTTTTGAGGCACGATCAATCAAACGCCCCAGGCCTATTATTCAACCTATCCTGCCGCCTCTGATTAATCCAACTCTTCTTACATTCCCTGTACTGATTGAACACCTCTGCACATTTGGTCCTATCGTACGCATTATCGTCTAAACACTTCATGCTGAGTTTGGCTGCATGCGCACAGGGGTCTGTGAATTTGGACGGGGTTTTGTTGCCCATGACTTGGATAAAGTCTTCTGGCTGACTAGGGTCATTTGGCTGCTGTTGGGAGGAGCGTTGGGCTTGGGAGATCGGACGACGTGGAGCAGAGGAGGAGAGGTAGGAGGAGGTGGAGGAGGTTGCTTCTTCGGCTGGGGTGGGTTTGTACGGTGCCGACATGTTGGGCAATGCCAGGAGGGATGGTGGAAGAATGATGGTGAGGAGAGGAAGGGGTGGTGGCGGCAAAAGGCTACCGAGGCTAAGTGACATACCGCTGAAGGGGAAAGCAAAGGTTGAGTGGAGGCGCCTGGGATTTCTTCGTAGATTGTTAAGCTGCTGGAAGTTGATTTTTTTCGTGCGGAAAAAAGGTGCCAGCCAAGCGCAGTGCGACAGAACGAAGAGGTCCGTGTCGCGGCGGCAGTGTTTGAGAGTGTGGGTGTCGTGAGCTGGAACTCCGAGGCGCAAAGCTGAAATGCAATCCCATGCACGCTGGGCTGTGTGTGATGGTCTGTTCGTGTGAGACATCAACCAGTTGTTTCAAGAAGGTTGTTGTACTCTTGCTTCCATCAAAGCACCATCTCGGCGGAAACAGTTGCAGTTCGTCGGCGTTCACATCATCCCCTAACGTGACTTCAGCACACCACATTCAAGATCCAAGCAAGCGCATCACGCCGAGTAGTCGCCGTCACATCGCGATCGACTGACCTCACCAACATCGAGCTTGTCCGCGTATCCATCTCTCTTTTTATCGAGGCAGGCCTCCATCAACGTCTTTTGGAAGCGTCCCTACCCAACCACTTTCTAGGTCAACCTCAAAACACACACACATCACTCTTCAGCTCCAAAGGGAAGAGCAATCACGCATCATGTCAAAATCAACCACACGGCTGAGCTCCTCTCTGCTCTCGCTCCTCTTCACCTCCCTTTTCGCGCTTCTCACCTTCACCCCGCGCTCGGTCTCGGCAGCTGCGCTGACGACGCTCGTCGAACCTCACGAAAAGTCTTGCTTCTACGCGTGGGTCGACGCAGCAGGCGAAAAAGTAGGCTTCTACTTCGCCGTCCAATCCGGAGGCCACTTCGATATCGATTACTCCATTCACGATCCCGACAACAAACTCATCCTTTCTGGCCATAAAGAACGACAACTTGACATCATTTTCACGGGCAACACCGTGGGAGAGTATACATTCTGCTTCGAAAACGCCATGTCCACCCTCGCCGAAAAACTCATCGATTTCGACATCACCGTCGAAAGCGAACCCCGCTTAGACTTGCCCATTGCACCCGCTAAACTCTTAAAAGAACATTCAGCGCCGCTCGAAGAGAGCATAAGTACAATGCAGGACAAGTTGACACAGGTCACGAGAACACAAAGGTACTTCAGGGTCAGGGAGAATAGGAACTTTGATACGGTTAAGGGAACCCAAAGCAAGATCTTTTGGTATAGCGTTATTGAAAGTGTCACAATGGTCGGGATTAGTGTGGCGCAGGTCTGGATCGTAAGGGCGCTGTTCGAAAGGGGGAGTACGAAGAGGTATCGCGTGTAAGGCGGAGAGGTGCATATGAGCTGAAAAGCCTATTTGCTCTTATCGAAAGATTGTCCAAAGCAACAACTGTGTAAGATACAGTATGGTTCTTTCCACAACGAAAAGGTGAAACAACTTCGCTTCGCTAGGGCGTGCGCCGGTGTGTGAAAAGCGTGTGGTGAGCGCCGATTCTTCTACGGTTCCAACGGTGGGAGGGAAGAGTATGGCCGTTGGGTGTGCGTTCTTCCGTCGTTGTGTGGATGAACGAACATTGGCTGCGGAGTGGTTCTGGGGGCTTTTCATCTGCCGCTCATTCGTCACACACACCCTCAAGCTCGTGCACATCGAGTTTCTACTCAACACCTTTCTTCAAACAGACCTACATGCCACACGCAACTGTGTTTGATACGAATCTTGAGCTTTTACCATCCATGTTAACAAAGCTGGCCTTACTTCTCCTCGGCCTCCGCCTCGGGTTTGAACCTAACCAACACCGCCCCCTCGCCCACCAGTTCACCCGTTTTACACTTCCCACTGATCCCCTCCACCACTGCATCTCTAGGCGCCTTTAGCGAAATCTCCGTTTTCATCGCTTCCAAGATCACCACCGTTTCCCCCTTTTTCACTTTCTGCCCTGGTTTGACTTTGCAATCTACGATCTTGCTTGGCATTGGACTCGTCAGTGCATCTCCTCCCGCGCCGGAGGCAGAGTTGTCCGAAGAGGAGATTTTAGCGAACCAAGGAGGGGGGAGGAGGGAGAAGGAGGTGACTACGCCGGTGGGGAGGAAGACGGTATGGTTGAGGGGGGTGGAGGGGATGGTGGTGGAGCCGTTGGTGCGGAGGTTGGTGAACGTGAGGGTGTCTTGAGGATTCTTAGAAGGGGAAATGGTGACGTTGAAAGTAGAGTCGTGCGATGGGACGACGGAGACGGTGAGCTCTCCCAAGGTTTTATGGTTGAGAGCGAAGATTCTTTTCTGAGGAGCAGCGAAACTGGCGTTGGTCCAGATGCTTTCCTTTGCCCCACCTTGCGCCTTGCCGCCTTCCTTACTAGCCTCCAAATCTCGCTTGTACAACCAAATCACACCCTGTGCTACAGCTTCCTTCAGCTGCTCCTCCTTGGTATACGGGTCGCCGAAGAGCCCTGTTTCGCCATACTTGCCAATGAAGCCCGTCTCGACCTCACCCGCAATGAACTTCGGGTGTCTAACGAGGTTCTTGAGGAACTGAATATTCGTTTGAGGCCCCACAACCTGGTACTGGTTCAAAGCATTCGCCATGATACGAAGCGCTTCGGTACGATCGCGACCTTTGACGATGAGTTTGGCGATCATCGGATCGTAGTGCACCGAAATCTCGTCACCGCTGACGAAGCCAGTATCCACCCTGACGACGGCTTCGCCCTGTGCAGCCGAGACGACTTCACCACCGCCGGTACGGGAAGCCAAAGCAGTGTTGGAATGGGTCAGCGTCGTTGTAGTAGGTAAAGCAACGTGGACGAGTTTACCTGTATCGGGTAGGAAGTTGGCGTCGGTATTCTCGGCGTAGATCCTAGCCTCGAATGCGTGACCTTCGATCTTCAACTCTTCTTGCAACAGAGGCAATCTGTTACCGGCAGCAACTTCCAATTGCCACTCGACGAGATCCAGGCCGCTCACCATCTCGGTCACGGGATGCTCGACTTGCAAACGTGTGTTCATCTCCATAAAGTAGAAGTTTTCCGGTCTTTGAGCGTCCAAGATGAACTCGACGGTTCCTGCACCTACGTAACCGACGGCTTTGGCTGCTGCGACGGCTTTCTCTCCCAACTCTTTGCGGAGGTCATCGGAAAGGTGCGGAGCGGGTGCTTCTTCGATGATCTTTTGATGACGGCGTTGGACTGAGCAATCGCGTTCGGAAATGTAGACTGCGTTGCCGTGCTGATCGGCAAAAACTTGGACCTCGACGTGACGAGGAGCAGTCAAGTACTTTTCGATGAGGACTGTCGGGTCACCAAACGACTTTTCCGCTTCACGTTGAGCACTCGACAGAGCATCACTGAACTCATCAGGAGTATTGGCGATCTTCATGCCCTTTCCTCCGCCTCCTTTGACTGCCTTGATCAGTACTGGGTAGCCCATCTTATCCGCCTCCTTTGCCAAGAAGCCCGCATCCTGCTCCTTTCCGTGGTAGCCAGGAACACAAGGTACACCAGCAGCGAGCATAATCTCCTTACTAGCGCTCTTACTTCCCATCGCATCGATCGCACTTGCCGGAGGACCCATGAACACCACCCCCTCGCTCTCCTCGAGCAGCTTAGCAAAAGCGGCGTTTTCACTCAAGAATCCATATCCTGGATGGATCATAGTCGCGCCCGTCTTCTTGGCTACATCCAAAATCTTGTCCTGGCGCAGATACGATTCGGCCGAAGCAGCAGGACCGATGCAGTACGCCTCATCGGCCAACTTGACGTGCTGTGAGAGCGCATCTGCCTCGGAGAAAACGGCTACGGTGGAGATGCCAAGTCGACGACAAGTGCGAATAATTCGACAAGCAATCTCACCACGATTGGCAACGAGGATCTTGGCAGGCAGAGGTTTGAGCATCGAACTCTCGACGGTGGAAGAGGCGACAGTGGAAGCCGCGCGCGAGAGGTCGTTGGGCTTGAACGTGGATGCTTGAGGACGGAAAGACGATTGAGTCTGGGAAGAAGTGTGGAGCGATTGAACACGTCGAGCTGCGGCGAGAGATGAGTTGAGGCCTCTGGCAACAGCAAAGATCGCACCGCCAGTGCGAGCCACAGCAAACCTGGGCTTGAGCGCAATTTGCGTTGTTCGAAGCATCGTTGCGACCGCTTCCAGGAGTTGTTGTTGAGTAAGTTGAGGTGTGAGCTGGAAAGGTAATCGTCAAAGGTGGCGCGAGTGGATGTCACGCTAGCTGTGTTGGTGCAAGACGATTCTTGGTCTGCCTAACGCGTTCTGGGTAAAGAGCTGAAGCGCCGAATGAGCAAACTAGGACGAGGGAATGGTATGAAAGAAGAAGAAACGCCAGATACTCGCTCCGCTTCATCTATTGTGGGGAAAAGAACGCTGCCCGGTAAAGCCAACACACCATAGGAGGAATTGACCGCTGGCTCTTGTGAGCAGCAGCAGCACAACACGCTCTCAATTTTAGCCGGAGCGTGCGGGGTGGACACGCTTGCCCCGCAAAAAAGGGCAGCGAAAACAACATCGCCGACCGGTCCGAATGGAAATTTGACGGCTTTGACGGTCAATCCCCGCAAAACAAGACAGGTAGAGAAGCACGCACCACGCACACGCCGGCTAACTCGGCTCGGTCCAACCATCTCTTTCTCCCTAATCTGCTTTGTGCTTTTCGCTGCATCGTTTTACGTTTCATCGAGAGCGATGACGATGGCCCGATCTCTATCGCACCAGCCACAACGTCGAGACACTACAACCACAGGCATCAATGTGAAATCGTATACCTTTTCAAGAAACAAATACAATACATTTCAGTAGACTGAGGTCAACCATGCTAGATATCAATGGCCTTTACGGCGCTGGAGCGTTTGTCAAACTCGGACTGCTCTTCGTTGGCGATCCTGCTGTTCCTCCAGTGCTACCACCACCAGGCGAACCTTGCGCCACGCCAGGAGGCCCCGAGTTGCCATACACCCGCCTGTTCACGTTGGCGCGATGCAACCTGTTTCGCAGATGAATCTCAAAGTTGTTCAGACTCTCCCCTGGTCCAGGAGTGTAAAGCTTGCCTGGGCAATCGAGGCAGCGTACACGCCATTCAGGTTGAGGAGGAGGAGGGACGCCGGCTGGACGCGGTCGTTGTTGGATCTCGAAACGGTCGTTCGGGTAGCGGGCTTTGAGAGCTGCACCGGATTGTGAGAGCCAATCAGGCAGTGTAGCGCCCGGAATGGAGGCAAGGCGAGGTGAGACATTGGAGAGAGTGGGTGTGCCACCAGCAGCAGCAGTCACAGCATGGATCGCGGAAGGAGAGCCGGCAGCCGCTGCAACCGAGTTGCCAGGAGCAGCGCTGGCGACATTGCTCGACTCAGCGGCGTTTCCAACAGCCGAAGCGACAGATGGAGCCTCACTGATCTCGCCGGCTTCTAGCTTGACATCGGATGTTGCCCCAAGCGCTGCTGGTGCACTCGCATCAGCTTCAGTCGCTGCGTATGCTGCCGTGACCTTCTCGCGTGCATTCTCAGCTGCTGCACGTCGCGCAATCTGAGGTGTGTCGTCGGCGGCCACCGACTGAGACGCTGACTTTCGCGATCTTGGTGCAGGTTCAGGACTGCTCGACCTCGACGACGAGTCGCTGTCATCGGGACTACCCACCATCTCGAAAGGCAGATCTTCATCGTCATCCGAACGGTCGCCTGCAACACCACGACTTGCTGCTCTCGAAGATGCAGCGGGTCTACCTTTGCGTCGGATACCGTTCCCGTCTGCACCTGCACCCTCAGCACCACCATCCGGCTTGGGCGTGTCGGCAGCGCTGGTAGGCTCGGTCGAGTCTTCCTGGTCGCCAATGGCGTTGAGCAGTGCCGTGTCGATGACGGGATTCGAGATACCCATCTTACGGTTCGTTGCCTGCTGCTGCTTCATGTGGAAGACAGGATCGCGTGTGTAGTCCAGGAATATGACTTTACGATGACGGTGGTAATACTTTCCACAAGGACCGCACAACGACTTGTCGCCCAAAGGTCCCTTTCTTCGTCCTGGCGCAAGCGTACCCGGAATACCACAGTTCGAACAATGCCACATGCCATCGTGGAAGTTGGGATGCTGTCGTTCCAAGTCCTCGGGTCGCACGTTGTTGCGCTGAGCGTACGAAAGCGAGACAAGCTTGGGTGCTGCCTTCTCGGCCTGTCCACCGGTGGCCTGGTTTTCCGGTGAGCGAGCACGCTTCTTGGCCTCTTCCTCGGTGTATTCAGGCGCAAACTTGGGTCCTCCAGGGTCCGACTTGCGACCCAAGCCTCCAGGAAAGTCAAAGTGAATAGCGTGATGGTTGACCTTGGGCTTCTTGCGGTCTGGAATACCAAGACCGTCGGGACCGGGCGTCGGTGTGCCAAGATCCATAGCTTGAGATGGCGCGATGGAAGCATTGGCAGCGGCCGCGGCTGCACGACGGGTCGACATGCCTCCATATCTGTCGCTGAGACCATTGACGGCCTGCATAGCAGATGCGGCGTCGGTCTGCGCTGTTTGGATGCCGTACACTGCTGGTGTGCGCTGCGTCTTTTGCGGATCGCGGTCGGGCAAATTGATTCCACGACGACCACGGGTCTGACGACGCTTTCGTCGGGCTTCGCGTTCGCGTTCGCGATCCAGACGCTCAATCTCGGACTCAGTCAGTTGCAAGAGACGAGGCGTGAAGTTGTACGACTCAAGCTCGCTCCTTGACAGGTTCGCTTTGCTGACGGGACCTAGGAATGCTGCGCGCAGCTCTTCGTCTGCAATCGGACGGCCGTCAAACGTGTGTCCGGTCATGGCGAGCGACTTGACGTGCACAGAAACCTGCTCGCGGATCGAGTGAGCGATCGCCGTCTTGAACTCGCCTGCAAGGCCCAAGTCTGCAGCGAACGTTTCGGCAAACTTCTCTGCAGCCGCAGGATCCGATTCGTTGGCATCCCACTCAAACTGGTCGACCAGGTTCATGCTGCCAACCGTGATGTCGAGCTTGATCATCATGCGCAGCTCTTCAGCAGGTGTGGTATCGACGATCTCAAGTGGTTCTGATCGCGTCTCGTCTTCCTCACTGCTGTCGCCCGCATGCATGACGACATCCTTATCGGCACCATTCGCGCCAACGTGTGCTGATGCTGCAGCGTCCGTAGAAGCACTCTGCTCGTTGCCGAAAGGAAGACTCTCGACCTGACGTCGCCACTTGGTCCACCACCGAAGATCCTTGTCCTCGAGCGAGCCCTTGCCCTCCTTGGTTTCGCCGGTAAAGTCGAACGTGGGCTTGGCTTTGAACGCGTTCGTGGTCTGGTGATCGACAATCTGAGCCGTAATCTGCTCCTTGATTTGTGGGATGAACACCGATGTTGGCAGACCAATGTCTTCGCAGATCGACTGTGCAAACGCCTCGACGTTAATGTGCGTGTCTTGAGCGTTCCATGTGAATGTGTCGCGCAACTTGAAGTGCTCATGATCGATCTCGAGTCGGATCGGTACCAGATCCTCGCCTTGCTGCGAGACTGACTCCATCAGCGAACGCTTGAGAGGAATGTGGGGGCGAGCGCCGCGTTGGCCTTGCTCCATCTCAGCACGCTTTTGGTTGGGGAAGAGAACACCGAAGGGCCTGAACATGTCGCGTGATAAAAATGACGTGTCTTCCTCTTCGGGTCGTTCCCACCATGACAAAGGCTTGGGCTTGGTGATGGTGCCATCCGAAGCTTTTCTGCGTGGTGGTCTGACACTGTCGATACGATCCTTGAGTGACTTTTCCATCTCCTGCTGCTGCTGTCGGAATCGCTGCTCGTACTCGAGATCTCGCTTCATGATGCTGATCAGCTCTTCCTCCTGCTCCGATGTGAGCGCGGTCCATGCTTCGTCGTCGGCCTTGGTGCTGTCGGCGTCGGCGGCATCGGCAGGTCGCTGCGGTCGCATGGCCTCATCCAATTTGGTCACACGCGTGTTGAAGTGCGTGATGGGCGTGCCGACCGCAGACTCTTTCGGCGCAGGTCCACCGAGCAGCATCGGCATGCTGGCCAGGTTAGCAGGCACAGCCTGTGCGAACGCAGAGCCTCCCGACAATGTTGTAGGCTTGCCAGTTGCTGATGAAGCGTCTGCTGGTGCGTCTGGTAATGATGGCGCCTCCCCTTGACCCGGAACACCAGAGGGTGGCGGAACACCTGCCATCTGTGGAGCAGCTGGGTGACTTGGCTGACCGGCATGGGAGCCCTTGCGTCCTTTCGGTGTGGGAGTAGCCGTGCCAAAGCTGCCAATCAACTGCGCCTGTGCAGAAGGCTGGCCAGTAGCTGCGCTTGCTGCGGCCATCATCATCGGATCCGGTGTTGTCGCAGCGGCAACATCCATTCCGGGAGGAGCCATGCCAGGAACACCACGAGCATCAACCATAGACGTTCTCCTGTTGTCCGGTGTAGCGGCCAGCGAAGGATCCTGGGCCATCGAAGGGCGTCGTCCTTGCTGTTTGAGCATCGGCGGCGTCGCATCCTGACCCATTTGAGGTCCGTTGGGACCTCCAAATCCGGGAGGCATCTGACCACCTGGTCCGCCTGGAGCCATGCCGGGCGGCATACCCACACCGGGCACCA
The DNA here is from genome assembly GCA_001736125.1 of Pseudozyma tsukubaensis. Classification (NCBI taxonomy): domain Eukaryota; kingdom Fungi; phylum Basidiomycota; class Ustilaginomycetes; order Ustilaginales; family Ustilaginaceae; genus Pseudozyma; species Pseudozyma tsukubaensis. The sequence goes on along the minus strand of MAIP01000014.1, from coordinate 178,958 downwards.
TACCTTGAGGCAATTGTCCAGGAGCGGGTGGAGGCGCCATCAAACCTTGAGGTCCACCTTGCTGGAAAGGCGGAGGTACAGGACCTGAGCGTGAATCTGGTCGACCTGATGCGCTATGGGCGATGCTGGACTGACGTGGACGCGGCTTGTTGCCCATGCCGGGACTCGATGTAGCACCTGCTGGACCCATCGGCGAAGGAGCGCGCATGCTGGATGGAGAAGCGTGCTGTCCTGCTGGAGTTGATGGCCGCTGACCATGGGGATGCCCCAGAGATGGTGCAATGAGAGGAGGCTGTCCTGGTTGTTGTTGCTGCTGCTGCTGTTGCTGATGTTGTTGTTGCTGCTGCATTTGCAATTGCTGTTGCTGCATCATGAGCATCTGTTGCTGCTGTTGCTGAGGTGTCATCGGACCTCCAAATCCGGGTTGCTGCTGCTGTTGTTGAAGCTGCTGAGGCGGTTGCTGCTGCATGCCTGGGATGGACATCTGTCGTTGTTGTGGGCCCTGCTGCTGTTGTGGCTGTCCTGGCGCATTCGCGACGTTCACACCGGGCTGGCCACCTTGCTGAGGAATAAGACCAAGACCGCGTGCTTCGTTGATGGTGAGCACCATACCACCGTTAGGCATCATAGCAGGATGGGAACCACCAGGCAGACTCGAAGCCTTCAAGAATAGGTAACCCATCTGCATCAATGTATGAACAGGAGTGAGACCAGTTCCTTCCTGTGCCTTAGCGAGCGCCAACGCTCTTGACAATACAGCCTGCTGCTGTTGTGGGTTGAGACTTGGGTTCCAGTTGGGCGCCACAATCTGTTGCGATTGTGGTGCGGAGCCGGGCTGTCCTGGCATCCCCATCTGCGGTGGTTGCTGCTGCTGCTGTTGTTGTGTTTGTGGTGGCTGTTGAGGCAGACCCTGCATCCCTGGAGGCAAAGCATGCATCTGCGACGGTGTGCCTTGACCACCCAAGGACAGACTTGGAGACCGTGTCTGGCTCCTTGAGCGTTCGAAAGCGTTGGCAGCTGGTAGAGAAGCGCCTTGGATGCCAGCTATTGAAGATGCACTGGGCGATGGCTGCATGCTGGCATTACCTGGTGTGTTGGCGTGCTGCATGACTGGCGTCTGAGCTTGCGATGGCTGTGCTTTGGATGCGGTCTTCTTCTCGGTCTTCTTTCTTGTCGGCTTTGGTTTGGACGCGGTGGTGGGCGTCGAAGGTACAGTGCCGTTATTGCTGTTCTGCTGCTGCGGTGTCCCTGGCTGTTGATGTGACTGAGCCGGCGACGACTGACCAGGCTGCATACCCTGATTGCCAGCTTGCAGGTAAGAAGGAATACCGTTGGGAGGTTGTTGCTGAAGCGCGGAATTGGGTCGCACCGGTGAAGCACCTGGAACTTGCGCACCGCCTGCAAACATATTGGGCTGTTGCTGTTGCTGCTGCTGTTGCTGCTTGAGCGCGCCTCCCATGAGTGCCGAAGGATCCATCATGCCCTGCATGTTGCCGTTCTGACCCTGCAAGAACATATTGGGCGTCTGTCCAGTTTGCGAGGATCCACCGGCCTGGTTTTGCTGTTGCTGCTGCTGCTGCTGTTGAAGTTGCTGCTGCTGTTGCATCATGAGCTGGTTGAAAGCGCCAGGTGGGAAGGCTCCAGGATTGAGCTGACCGAAAGCCTGCATGGCCTGCATGGCTTGCATTGGGTTCTGCTGCAACAAGGCCATCGCCTGAGGGTTGAGACCAAAGGCAGCAGGGTTGAGCTGACCGGCACCGAACTGCTGCTGTTGCTGAGGTTGTTGTGGTTGTTGCGGCTGCTGCTGCTGTTGCTGTTGTTGCGGTTGACCCATACCGGCCATTTGCCCAAAGTTGCCAAACATGCCAGCTCCACCACCATTCTGCAATTGCGCAAGCAGGTTCTGTTGCATCTGCTGTTGCTGAGATTGCTGTGGCTGCTGCTGCTGCTGCTGTTGTGGAGGCCACCGTGACCCTTGACCACCCTGTTGCTGCTGCGGTGTACCCTGCCGTTGCTGCTGTTGCTGTTGCTGCTGAAGTTGTTGTTGTTGCTGTAGCATCATCTGAGGGTTGAAGGATCCCATCGGATTGTTACCACCGGCTGCGGCAGCGCGTTGAAGTGCCTGCATGTTGATGCCTTGCGCACCGGGATTGTTTGGGTCGAGCCCCATCATTGCTGGGTTGAACATGTTGGGAGGAAAGCCTGCCTGCTGAGGAGTATTAGGCTGCGATGGCTGCTGCTGCTGCTGCGATTGTTGTTGCTGCCGTTGCTGTTGAGCTTGTTGCTGCTGTTGCAATAGCGCTGCGGCCAGCTGTGGATTGTTCTGCAAAGTGCTTAGATCGAGTCCTCCGAACATGGCAGGGTTGATGCCACCCATGGCAGGATTGGATCCGTCCATGCCGGCACCACCACCTTGCTGTGGCTGTTGCTGGCCGAACATGCCGGCAAAGTTGTTACCAAACATGTTGGGATCCATGACGCGCCTAGGACAAGGGCCGACTCAGCGCGCGTCCGCTGATCGACGATGAGGTCGAAGTGCGAAGTCAAGAGGTCGGTTCCGACGTGGTGAGGGGGATCGTGACGACCGAAGATAGGTGTCAGGTGTGTTGAGGCCCCAGGATGGACGCGGCGTAGCGGAATCGCGTTCGAGCCAGACACGCGTGTCGTGGAGGGGAAAGAGGTCCTGGAACTGAAGAGGAAGGGTATGATTCCAGTCAAGCCTAATCGCTAAATGTTTTGATGCGGGTAGAGATGGATGGCGTAGTCGGAGCAACGCGCACGGACGGCGTTTCTGCTGGTCAAGCGGATGCTGTTGATCGATGTGTGGCTGCTGGAGTTGATGAGGTGACCAGCACTAGAGTATGGCGGGGATGAGTGATAGCTGAGCAGTTGTCGAGCTCATCAGCTGCGTCAATGTGAAGAACGTCGAGACGCGCGAGGATGGGGGGTATGGTCGGGTTATGTTCTAAAAATGAGGTGAGTTTGCAACGGCCGAAATTGTTGAGATTCTGAGTTGCTGCAGTGAAGCGATGATGAATGCAGGCCGAGACGGAGAGACGATCAACAAGCTGAGCCCAGAAAAAGGAGATGAACGGAGAAATAAAGAAGAGAAGAAAAAGAGATGAAGGTTAAGGATGAGGATGAGGGTAATGGTGTGGATGGTGACGACGAGGACGTTGAGGAAGGATTGGCGGATGTCTCCCAATCACAGTTGCGGAGGATTCTGGAGAGAGAGAGAGAGAGAGAGAGAGCCAGAGAGCGGCTCAGAGAGGCACAGAGAGCGAGAGCAGGAGCCACCGACAGACGCGATTTTGAGAGCGAGAAAGGTGCGAAATACGAGCCAAATCCGACTTTTGACCTCAACGGTAGCAGCTGAGCAGCAGCCAACGATGCTGAGCAGCAACACAGCAGCGAGACGTGAACAAAATCAACGCGAAATCCGTCAATTTCAACTTTAGCGGACAGGCTGCTGTGTCCTTGTCGCTGTGTTGCTGCTGCTGCTGCTGCTGCTTTGCGCAAGATGAGAACGATTCCAGATCGGAGCCAGCAGCAACCAGGTCGGGCAGAATATCTCGATTAATTCAACTCAAGCCGAGCGGCTTGCCAACAGCGCAGCAGAGCAGCACAGCTCGAAACCGGATGTCCTTCGATAATAGTACTGCCAATAATTGCTGTCTCTTCGACACTGGAAGTGTGGGCGCCTATCACATCGCACTCTGCTGCTGCTTCCGTCTTGTAGGAATTCACTGCGAAATTTACGACTTGGCTTCGCGACGCGAAATCCTGTCAACTTTGGCTGCCAGAAGCCAGTCTTACTCGCTCCATATATTGCTCATATCTGCGAACACAGACCATGACATCCAGGAAGAACTGATGATTGCAAACAAGAACATGTATACAAGAGTGTCTTGGGAATTACCGTTCTGAAGCAGTGTTGCAGCTTGGACGTACGATGCTACCAACGGCTGCCAGCATTGGTCCCTCTTCCACGATAAATATGATCCAAGAGATCCTTGACTTTCGCACCACCCCCCGCTGCACCTGGTGTTGTTGGGCCTCGTAGCTCTGACTTACTCTGCCCGTTTCCATACGTATTGCTCCCCTGCTGCTGCTGTTGCTGTGACGGCACGTCAGCCAATACACTATTGGCCTGTACTGGATCCCAATCGGGATGATTTGCCTTGAACCCCAGAATACTCTGCTCCATCTTTCCCTCTCTCATTCCGTTCTGTAATGCTCTTGCCTTCTTCTTCCCACTACCGCCAAGTCCACCGTTACTCTGATGATGGATGCCTCTCGCCGCAGCGCCGCCCATCGTACTTGCAGTTGGTTGACGGGCAAAATCGAATACAGCAAAGGAACAAACATGTCCTAGCCCATCCACGTGGATCGTATACTTCCGGAAAAAGTCGATCAGATCCGGCGCACATCCAGGCAACGACAACCACAGCACGAACGGCGTCGTAACCACCGAGAGTAGCTCTTGGAAGAAAATGTAGATCTTGAGCGTGTAGAGCTGGCCGAAGGATTGATGGACTTCGGCGGAATGAAATCGTCCTTTCCAATCGGGTGGCAGGTAGTGCGTGTGATGAATGACCTCGCGTAGCATGGCTTCGGGTTCAAAGACGAGGTGCTCGTCTGGGATCATCCCGCGTGAAACGGCCAAGATCGTACCAAAGACTCCAATGTAGAATAGCACGTTGCGCTGCGGTGTGATGTCAAAGTGAAGGAATAGATCCGGATCGATCACCGAAGCAAGAATCAGCACGGCGGTGAAGCTCCCAGCGACAAACGCAACAAAGCGTGCAACGATGGCTGTCTTTTCCTTGGGGAATTGGTCAATGTACTTCTGTGCTGGTACGTAGGATGTATGGCATCGTCGTCGGAAGAGATGTGGTAGCTCGTTGAACTCGCGAAACTTCCATCGAGCGTACTGCGTGTACTGTCGAGATCCCAGATTCGATGGGTCCTTATGATACTCTTCAAAGTAGCGGAAGAACGAGTAGATGAGGAGGTAGAGTACGATAAAAGGCGCAAAGATGGCGTTGACCACTGCCATGAACAAGAAGCGACGTCGTAAACCTTCAATCAGATCAGCACGGTACCTTTCTGACAGGAACTGATGCCGCACCTGCCCGCTCGAATCGAAGAGGAAGCCAAGAAGGCAGAAGTTGAGATTCCACTCCAAGCTTCGTGTAAGCGCTGGACTTCGGTTGCGCAATCCAGGCACGGACAGGTCGAGAATATTCTCGTTGAAGAGAGCAATGAGATAGTTCTCTTGCCGCATCAGACGGTTTGCTACGTCGTGTGCGTCCAGTCTCTGCTGTTGTGATGGACGCAACGAGGAGCTTGCACGTTCGCCTAGTTCGATCTCGTCCGCAGAGCTGAGCGAGGTATTCGGATGCTGCTCGCGTAATGCCGAGATGCGGTTGACCACCTCGTGCCAAGGGATCGATTGCACATCTGCGTCGGGAATTCCGAGAAGATGTTCGTAGAAGCGGCGCATGGCTGCAAGTCTGGAGAGGCCAAGCGCAAATTGAACGACCTGCCAGCCGAAAGCTGCCACCAGCAAGAGGACTACCAGTGTAGTGAGTGGTGAGAAGCCAGCAACGCAGTGTCCTACTATCACGTCACCGAGTTGCCCGTCGTGGCGGATGGCGGAATAGTCGATGCATCCAAACAGGAAGGTCGAGAACGAGATGACAAAGGCTACTGTGAGCAAGTTGAGCGACCGTGATAGAGCGATGCAAATGGCACCACGGCCAACGTAGTAGCTATAGACCTCTTGCAGGAATGTGTCAAGATTGTCCACATTGGCCCACATCCATAGCGCCTTTTGCTTAGCATTCAGTCCGCCCACTGCCGAGGCACGGGAACGTGGACTCGACGTATCTGTGCGTCGTCGTCGAGAGGAACTCGAGCTGCGTGGTGTGCGTTGAGGCAGGAGAGACGATGTGGATCGACGTGAGTCTCCGGCTATTAGGCCAATCTCTTCGTCAGAGAGTAGATCCTCGGGATCTTGTTCATCATCCTCGTCCTCGTCATCATGGTTCCTGGCAGTAGTGCTATGATCGTTCGAGCCATTGCCGTGATATGAAGAGCCACGTGCGATTGTGTCGTTGGTGGCGTGACGATTGCTTGAGCTCCTCCCTAGCGATGCGGCACTGGCATCCACGTCCTCGTGATAAGACTCTTCGCGGATGTCGTCATGCCGAGATCGACTGTTGCTCCTGTATTGACTTGTAGACGGATGGACGATGCGAGAATGCTCGAAAATAGATGCCTTGAGACTGCCACTACTGGCTGGCTGTGATGTTGACTGAGATGGTGGCTCTGGATGGTCTGGATCCGCAAAGGGCGAATTAAGATCCATCTTGCGCCATTCTCTCTTTGCTTTCGACTGAGCAGACGAGGACTACGCAAAGTACGTGATCGAGTTGAGATTGGAGTCGACGAGATGGAGCAAATCGTGCTCGCTGTCGGTAGGCCAGAATGCGCCCGATGCTGTCGTCGACTGCGCTGAAGGTGCGAGATGATCGATGAGTTGAGACAAGTCAAGAGAGTGGTCTGGTCAAAGCTGGACCCTTCAGGGTCTGATAACGCAGTGTCACTAAATTGTGCGCCTGTGCGCCTGTGCGCCTGTGCGCCCTGAGCGTGAAATCGGTACAGTTTGCACCTCTTTGTGACTGCCGCATCAGGCGCGCGTCTTTTGTGGCACGCAAACCTCCACCTGAGCAGCGCCGTCTCTCTTTTTTGAAGACGTTTTTTCCGTGCAAAGGGGAATCTCACACCTTGAAGATGGGGCAAAAATGTCTCCCGCCACGTGATGCCTTGGAGATTTTTTTCTGCTTTGGCGCTGCGGTTGGTCTTTCTCGTCTTCTTGTGGAATTGAGAGAAGAGAAAAGATAAAGTCACAACCCAAACGGTGAATCGGTCCTTTCTTCTTTTCCTCGTGCAGCAAACTTATGACCGCCTAGTGTTGCTCCCTCGGCCTTGAAGATTCTTTTTTCTCTTTCATTAGAAGAAAAGGTGTCTTCATTCGCTCTTCCATGGCCAAGAGGTGAGCGTCAAAGGTGCGTCTAGATCAACTCGCGACTTCAGGGGGCCCGTTTATTACTTTGTTTGCTTGGGCCCTCGTACCGTTATGTCCAACCATGTTTCGGGTTGCTTCTCGCAGGGGGCGCCCGAAGGTTGGGTAGGTCCGCGATCCAACATCTTAGCACCCATGCCTGCTTTTGCTCCCCTGTCTAGGACGAGTTGAGTGGGTGGGTCGGTGGTTGGCACATTCTCCTCTTTCTCTTTACGATATACCTGGTACTCGGCAAGAAGACTTGTTCTCCGTATCTTCACACAAGTATCGATGGACGCAATACAATCATTGTCAGCAAAGAAACGCTTTCGATCCAGGTCATCAAAGCAGAGTTTGTGACGGACCACTTTCTGAAGAGATGAGCAAGGCTGAAAGTCGGCGTTTGGGCACACGTCTCGCTCAGTCGGATAACCCTTGGTCACTGTAAGGGTCAACAGCAGCGACGAAAAGAAAGAGAGAGAGAGAGAGAGAAGAGAGAGAAGTATCATAGGCGCGTTAGTGGAGAGTACGGCAATATGTAGCAGTGTGTTGGCTTCAGCGGCTTCCTTCGAAACTTACGGATTACCATACATCATCCTCTCCACCCCCCGTAACCAGCCCCCTTCACCTCTCCCTCACTCTTCGCAGAGGCAGACGAGCCCGCCTTTCCTTGCAAACGAGCAATGATCTCGCGATGATCTTTGCCACTGCCTCGAGCTCTTCGGTACCGTAAGCTACCGCATCGTAATAAAGCTGCCGACGTGTATATCGTGAGAGAAGCAGCTTGGTAAATTTGGCTATATATATATATACAACGCACGGTCGGCCTCATATCGAATAGGCAAGTTGGCCGAGTGGTCTAAGGCGTAGCATTAAGGAAGATATCCTGAGCATTCAGGAAGATCTGCTATCTTCGGGCGTGGGTTCGAATCCCACACTTGTCACCATTCTTTTTGCCATTTTTTCTTTCTTGATTCCTTTCTTGCACAGGTTTTTTTTTATTCTGGGTTATTTCGAGACTCCAGCGAGCAGCTGTGGAATGGTTGGCATTGTGAGGACACATGTCTTCTAGCAACCACGAGGATCTCATGAAGCCCTGGTCGTTGTGTAGCTATCTAGGTCGTCCGTGAATGGAAGGACGCTTCGGAGCATGAAACGACACCATACGGTTATCAACACGCTAGAAAAGAAATTGCAGAGAAAGGACAGTCAGCGAGATAACTTTAAAGCCAAATTGAGCTACAGGTTTGGCTGATGGGCTCCCTGATACGCTTGCCAACAATAAGCTCAAGGGTCAACGCCAGGCAGGCAAGCTACACAGCAAGCAGGATGCTGAAAAGTGTGATGTTGTGCTGTACGAGGCTACAGAGGATGGAAAGGTTGAGCTTATGTCGTAGGCTTACTGCTGACCACTTGACGCTTTGCGTCTGCGGCATAAACGCGGGTCGAAGATCGTCTCACGGCAATATTTTCTGGCAGCAGGAGATGCGGAATTGAGAAATTGGCCGCTGCAAGGAACCAAAGCAGTCAAAGTGCGGAACGAGTGTAGAAGCGCTCGAGCCCATTTTGAAAGAGCTGACGTCGTTGTTCTTCCTGCTGCATTGATTTTGTTCACCGGTCCCCACCCACACCTCATTTTGTGTAGACCGCACTTCCTTCCTTCCTTCCTTCTTTCCTATCCCGCACCCATCATCAAAGTCTCGTCCTTTCGCAACACCATCATCTCTACCACCTAGAGAGGAAGAAGTATCTGCAAGGATGCCTCCCAAACGCAAAGTGGGTACGCCCAAGAAGGCTACACCTGCCAAGCCTCAGTCTGTACCAGCTGCAGCTTCTAACGGCGCCGCAACCCCTTCCACTACAGCCGCTAACGGTCGACCCATCGCTCCAGGCACCGCTAGCGCCGCAGCTGATCTTCACCGCTACGTTGAGGCAAGAAGAGCACGTCAGATCGATCCCGAGAACTACACCCGCACTCCCAAATCTGGTCTTCTCGTCCTCGCTGTCCTCGCACTCTTCTCCTTCCTCGGCTCCGTTTCGCTTTATCTCCATTACAAGCTTCCCGCACCTCGTGGTCCCACTACCATCCTAGCCAGCGGAGTCACACCAGCCGATGCGGCCGCTTACCATCCTCCCATTCCCGGTGTCGTCCCCGCCAACCAGGCCGGTGAAACGAACAAGTTCCACGAGCTCTTCTCGGAGGCCAACGCTGTCGGTGTAATGCACCACCTCTCGGTCGATGTCGGATACAGGATCGTCGGTACCAAGCAGCACGTCGATGCCGAAACGTGGCTCGAAGACGTCCTGCGCCGATACGAAGGGTATCATAACACAGGGACGGAGGAAGTACCCGGTCAAACGCAGGTCGAGGTATGGAAGCAAATTGGGGATGGTGCGCACAGGTTCGATTTCATGTCCAACGTAGTTTGGAAGCGATACTACTCTATGTCGAACTTGGTGGTTCGCATCTCGGATGGTACGGATGAGAGCAAATCCAATGCGTTGTTGCTCAACGCTCATCTGGATAGCACGCTTCCTAGCCCGGGTGGTGCGGACGATGGTATTGGTGTCGCGATCTTGCTCGAAGCACTTCGTGTGCTGACGTTGCCCAACACCGGTCGGAAGCTTTTCAACTCCGTAGTGCTGCTTTTCAACGACGGTGAAGAATCACTGCAGGATGCAAGCCATCTCTACATCACCCAGCACAACGAGACCAACGCGGGTGTCAAGGCGGTGGTCAACCTGGAAGCGTGCGGTACAAGCGGTCCTGAACTTCTCTTCCAGGCTACGAGTCAAGAGATGATCGAGGCTTATTCGAAAGTTCCCCATCCCTTCGGCACTGTTCTTGCCAACGACGTATTCTCGACGGGTTTGATTCTGTCCGATACAGACTTCCGACAGTTTGTTGAGTACGGTAACGACCTCACAGGTTTGGACATGGCGATCGTCGGCAACTCGTACTTCTACCATACCCGCAAAGACGTTCCGGAGTACTTGCAGCCGGGTGCGACGCAGCACTTCGGTGAGAACACGCTGGCTATCATCGAACACCTCTGTCTCAAGAACGAAAGTGTTGACCTCCTCCGCAACATTGAGAAGCATCAAACGCGACACTCGTTGCCCATCTACTTTTCGGTCGTGGGTCGATTCTTTGTTCTCTTCTCCAACAAGGCCTTCAAGAGCGTCACCATGGGTTTGTCGGCGTTTATCAACTTCCAGATGTCGTCGACGGTACGTTCCGAGTCGGCGATTGGAGCGCTCAACTTGATCATCCTCACTGCTCTTGCTGCGATCGTCTCCGTGCTTGGCGCCGTAGTAAGCGCCAATGTCGTAGCTGTGATTATGGCAAAGGTCTTGGGTAAAGGAATGTCGTGGTACTCGCACGAGTTCTTCCCTGTTGTCCTTTACGGTCCTCCCGCACTCGCCGGTATTCTCATCGTGCAGTGGTTGACAGCGAAACTCGTCAAGCCATACAAACGACCTTACCTCGAACGAGCGAGTCTTTCCGGTTTGAGCATCTTCTTTAACATCGGCCTGCTCGGATTGAATGCATTCGGCATCGGAAGCGCCTACCTCTTCGCCCTCTCCTCGTTTGTCTTCACCGTCATTACTACGGTAAATGACTTCCTCCTCATCGGAGTCACACAGATTGAGGACAAAGTTGTTGCGCCCGACAACCGTGTTTCGCCCTACGTCTATGCGATCATGACCCTTGTTCCCGGCATCATCGGTGTTGAAGGGATCGCGAGCTTCTTGGACCTTTTTGTTCCTCTTACGGGCAGAATGGGTGAGATTTCGCCCGCCGACAACATCATCGCTACCATCGTCGCTGCACTCTCGTTCCTCACCTTGCCCTTCGCAATTCCCCTAGCACATCGATATACCACGGCGAACTTGCAAAAGACCATCGTTGCTTTGCTCGGTATCACCGCTGTTGTGATGGCGATCTTTGCCAGTCCTGTATGGCAACCTTTCGATGCCGCTCATCCGAAGCGACTTTTTGTGCATCAGGTGGAAAATATTACTTCGAACGAATGGTTCCTTAACATTGGTTCCGCCGATCCTGCGCCGGGGTACAAGGCCTTGTCGAACGAGTTGCAGGCTGAATTTGGTATCGCCACCGAGAGCCAAGCTCAGTTGTTGGAGATGAACGACTACAATCCCGACTTTGACATCCTTTACCCCGTATCCGCTTTCATTACGCCGTACAAGTTCCAACTCCCCACACCCGCCGCTTCGACCGGCTTTGTCACCAAGTATGCAGCTCCCGCAGCGGAGAGTGGACACTTTACGATCAAGGCCAAAAACGAAGTGATCGATCTCGAAGCCGGAACCCGCTCTTTGACTCTCGAGATGAACCACCCCAGTGTAATCTGGAGCGTTGTAGCCTTCGATGCTGAGATCCTATCCTGGAACCTTCCCTCCTCTCCACCCGAAGGACACCAGAGACACCATATCAAGTCTGTCGCGAGATACGGCATCTACACTTGGTCCATTGACCTCGTTCTTCGCCTTCCACCCTCGGCTCTTACGGCCGCCAAAACTCGCTCCTCTGGTTTCTTCAAAAAGGGAAGCGAAGGCAAACTCATCAAATCCAACGAGGTCGTAGAGAGAGACCCAAGCAAACTTTGGATCGACGCAAGCGGCCTGGTCAACGACGAAATGTTCCCCCAGCACAAAGACGTGGCGGGGATCGACAGGCCGGCGATGAACACGTTTATCAAGATGGACGAGTTTATGCAGGCCAAGCATCCAGAGGTGGACGTGATGATGTTGACGATCGTTGCTGGTGTGTTCGAGGCATAAAGCGGGACACAGAAGAAGAAGAAGAAGAAGAAGAAAGGGGAAAGAGAGAGAGGTGCAATGCTAAAAGTTTAGACGAGACCGAAGAAAGATGGGGCGACACTCGGTCAAGATGTCTGGTTGCAAGATAGATCTTCAAAAGATGATTGCAGAGCTTTCCCGCAAGGATGTAGCTGTAGATAGTCAGCGATAGAATGAAACAAGATACCTTTGTTGATACTTCTCAATCCAGTGAGTCTTGTGCTTGCGTTGAGCGAAGATGAGCTGCGATTGACATTGTGATTAGCCGGATGAGCGAAGCGCTGAACTAATGTCTCGAAAGTGTGCGGCTTCCCAGCGTAACATCTAGATTATTTTTTTGGCTAGTGGCTCTTGGCCTGAGCTCCAAATTCTCATTTCATGCAGGGCGCAGAAAAATAATGCCTTTCTTCCGATCCCTCCAGCCAAAAAAAGTTCTCCACACCACAATCACCATCTACCTCTCTCTTCATACCCCTTTTCCCTTCCGGAAGAAGCGACAAAAGAACAAGATGGTGCACAAAGATCCCGAAGGATACATCTCGGACTCTGGCTCTTCGGCCGACGACGATCGCGATAACGATTTCGGTGATTGGAAAAGCGACGATTCCAACCCTCCTGCACCTACCGTTGCGCTCTTTGCTGATCCCACTACGGGACAACGGCCTTCGTTTAAGACTCCCGTTCAGGCGCTTGAGCATGCAAAGGCTGCGGGATGCGACCTTGTGGCGCTTGTAGCGAAGTTGGGGTTGGATACGCTGCAGGTGATTCGATTGATCAACCATGTTAGGAGGCACAAGTTGACTGTGGAGCAGGTGAATGGGTTGAAGGGGGAGGAGGGATTTTTGGGTGACGATGCGGAGTTGAAGCCTGTGGAAGGGTTTGAAGATGATGGGTTGTTGCAGGTCGATTTCGATTTGCTTACTGAAAGCCTTCCATCCGGCACCGCTACCCTTGGCAATGACAGTGCGGAGGCAAACACAAACGTTAGCGGAGGCAGCACCAGCGCAGAAGGCAAACGCATCAAGGAACTCGAACAACAACTCGCAACCGCTCGTTCCGCCTTTGATGAGCTTCGAACAATCCACGCTTCCACCCTCGGCCTTTCTTCTTCCGACCTGAAAGAGTCTTCTGGATCCGCACTTTCGCCCGATCAACGCTCCTCGCTCGCTTCTTCGTCCCTCAACAACGCAAGAACGAAGCGTGGGGCGAACGATGCCGAAGATGACATCCTTTACTTCGACTCTTACTCGACCAACTCGATTCATCAAACGATGATCACGGATACCGCGAGGACATTTAGCTATGCCCAATTCCTGCTAAGCCCTGCGAACGCGCACCTGTTGAAAGGCAAAGTTGTTATGGATGTCGGCTGTGGAACTGGCATCCTTTCGCTATTTGCTGCTAGGGCGGGGGCGAAACAAGTCATTGCCATCGACGCATCGGCTATCGTCGAGCGAGCCAAACAAAACGTTGAAGCCAACGGCTTTGGTCACATTGTCAAAGTCCACCGCGGAAAACTTGAGGATCTCGAAAACGACCTTAAGCAGTACGAAGGCAAAGTCGATCTTCTCGTGAGCGAGTGGATGGGCTACTTTTTGCTGTACGAAAACATGCTGCCTTCCGTTCTCGTAGCTCGAGACCGCTACCTCAACCCTACCACCGGTATCTTGGCGCCGAATAGGATGACGATGCATCTCGCCGCATTCACTAGCCCCGCATTGCTTCAAACGAAACTCAGGTTCTGGGACAGCGTCCACGGATTCGACATGAAATCAATGACGACCGGATTGCTCGATGAAGCCTTTGTAGATGTTTTGGGGAAGGAGGAGGTGGTTAGTGATAGTTTCATCTTTGCTGATCTCGATTTGCCAAGTTTGCCCGTAAAGCAACCGGAACCTACCTCGGACTTCGAGTTGACCATCACCGAGGAGGTGGAGAAAGGAGAGTTGCACGGCTTCATCAGCTGGTTCGACACCTTCTTTTTCCCTTCCGCTCGCGTCCCTAGTAACGCTTCAACTGAGTGCCCAAGTTTCACGTTGGAAGAAAAAGACGTCTTCGGACTGAACCTCAGCGGCAACCAAGTCACCCAAGCAAGTGAAGCCAAACAAGGGGAAGGGGAACTGGTTACCTTCTCCACCTCGCCCTACAGCAAAGAAACGCACTGGCAACAAACGCTGTTTGTCCTCAAAGAACCCATCACCGCCGTACAAAAGGGAGATAAAATCAAGGGCAAAATCGTCGTCTTGCAAGATACGAAGCATTCGAGACAGTTGGAAGTCGAACTGCATTACTTGCACGTACCGGCACAGAAGGTAGGAGAGCGAGAGGGAGGAGAGGGGGGAAAGAAGAAAGTCAACACGCAGCTAGTGCAGGTATTCATGGTTCGTTAAAGAACGCTTTCGAATCGCTTCATCAGACTTATTAGAAGCTCGTCAGCTTTCCAAGACGGTGCAAAGCAATCACACGACTTTGGGGGACAAACAAAAACATGGGTGTGCATCGTTTGTGTGCAATGAAAATTCGAGTGAAGCCGACACGCAAGCACAGTAGCATCGAATATGATGACGAATCTAGCTGAACTTCACCCTACAACTCAACCTTCCCCTTTGTCGCCCCGACTCCATTCTGATACACAAATCCAAAGGCCTCCCTCACCGTCGCCACAACCTCCTTGACCGTCCACCACCCTTCCTCTTTCACCACATTCCACCACCTCACCACCGCCAAACTCAACGGATCCGGACCATCCATTGTCCAATACCAAACGATCTCCCACGTAATCAGCGCCACCACCCCCATAAACGTTGTCATCCCGACCAACATCAGGATGAAGAACTTCATCATTTCATCGCGATCCTTTTTGTCGTGTTGTTTGCGTTCGTCTTCGGTCATGAGGTCGCGGGGGTCGATGTTGGCCGATGCTTTGGCGGCTTCGAGTGCCTGTTTGGCTTCCGAGGGGGTGAAGGAGGTTTGGCCGGGAGCGAGTTTGGAATGTTGCAGGATGAGGGCTTGGGAGCGACGTTCTTCGGACCAGGATTTGAGAGATTCGGAACGGACGTCGGACATGTTGCCTTCGGCGGCGGAGGCGACGTAGGAGGGGTAGTAGGTTTCGCACCATTGTTCGATCCGTGCCAACTCGACGCTCCATCGTGTAAAGTTGGGATCGCGTGGGGAGAGACGCGAGTGGATACGACGGGAGTAGGAGAGGAATGTATAGGCCACATCTCGTGGGTTGATCGCTTTAAGAATGAGTTGCACCGCTACACCTTTACGGATCTTGACGTTCTTCTTGAAAACGTTGGGATTGTTGAACATAAGCTCGAGCGTTGCAATGGCCATGACTTGTGGGATGGCGCAAAAGTTGAAGACACTCTGCTCTTTGAGCAGCGCCAAGTAGTCGAGAGCCGAAGTGGCGTGCGACATGGCATCGAGCAACATGGACGAAAGGACGTACATGGATCGTTGGCCGAGTTCGTTTTCCGCAGGTTTGTAACTTTTGCTTCCTGGCTTCGTCTCGACAATGCCGGATGCGACTTCGGGTTGGGATGCGAATTTGGCATACGAGTCACCCCAGCACTGCTTTGGCCAGAAGAAGCGACCTTCCTCGCAATCCTCTGCGTAATCACGAATAATGTTGGTCTTCTGCAAGAACAGACCCATGTGATTGGAAAGTTCCAACTGATGTCCCAACCATGGTCGTTCCAGTTGACTCTCGCTAAACAACCTTGACAATCCTTCACCGACCAAACCTGCAACAAAGTGGCAATAAAGATCAAAGTCCTTCCAGGTGCTTACACTCAACGGAGACTTTGCGCTGAGCTCGATGTAACTCGCCATACCAGCGCCCATCTTGGCCGTGATATCCGAGATGACTGTCCTGTAACCTGCATCCAACATCTGAAACTCTGCAATGACTTTGTCAAACTCTACGAGCAACTGTCGATCCTTCTCGTTGGGTCCCGACTCCTTAAAGTTCCAACCAGGTTGTTCGAGGTATTTGTAAAAGTTGACCAAGAGGGGGATCTTCTTTTCAGCGTCGATGGTCATATCGTCCTCCACCGTGTCGAGTGCTCGAAGAACGAGGTAGAAGAGGCAAATGACGCGTGAAAGTTCACCCTTGAGCTCCTTAATGACGGCAGCAAAAGATCGGGAAGTGAGGTCAAGAAATCCCCAGCAATCGCGCATCTGTTGACGATCCCATCCTGAAGCTGCCGGGTTGGCGACGATATCGTTGAGAGGGTCTCGCCAGACTTTGTATCCGATCATAGCACGAAGCTCGGATGGGTGGGTGATACCCAGAATGAGGTAAGAGAGGAGACCCATGTTGGCGACGTCGTATGAATGCTTCTTTCCGATCAGCTGCCAACGAGAGGAAGCAAGCAAGGAAGTGAAGGTTTGGGCTGAGGGAAAAGAAGAAGGAAAGGAAGGGATATGTAGAGACGCGCTGAGTTGATTGCTTGCTTGCTTGCTTGCTTGCTTGCTTGCTTGCTTGCTTGCTTGCTTGCTTGCTTGCTTGCTTGCTTGCTTGCTTGTTGGAATGTGCATTTCTGGAAGAAGCGCAAAAAGCGAGACCGAGCAGAAGCAAAGCGTGGGGTTGGAAATTGACAAAATGACAACAAGGTCAGAAGGTCAGAAGGTCAGAGCGTCAGGCGACTCTCTCTCCCTCACAGAGAGTGTTGGCTTTTGCTTGATGTTGGTTGGCTGTTGCGGTCTGTGTTGAATTGCAGTGCGCGTCCTTTTGACGGCTTTCTCTCGCTTCTTGCCCACTCTCTTGGCTCTGCAAGCATACCGGTCAAAAAGCTCAGAAATCAGACCACAGCTGTTCAACTCAACTCAACACCGAAACAGCAGACACGACAAGAATCAAAAAGTCGCGCCACACAACCACATCAGAGCATTTTGGTAAACCAGAGATCTCCAAAGCTTCCTTCATCGGGCCCCGATTATCCTCTTCTCTTACCCTCACTCCCGACACTTACAGCCGACACTTATAGACATTTGGACACACTCCTCACAGGCTTCTTCTTGCTGCTCCTTCAATGATTGACATTACTGTGTCAGCTTCGTCCTGATCCACTCCTTTGCCTCGAGAGTGCAGTTATATGCTGCGTCGAGCTTTTTCAACCCGAACTCAATTCCCGGCCCGTCTCCCTCGTCCCCCTCTTCCTCTTCCTGCTGTGCCTGGTGCAATGAAAGCGAGGCCAGCCCCAAATACGTATGCAGCAGATCCGGATGATCACCTGGCACTTTCGATAAGCCTCCTACTCTGCTTTGTGCTGACAGGACGTACCCTGCATCTTTCTCTGCATCGATCAGTGTGTGCTGGTCTAGCAGGGTGAGAGCGGCGCCGTTCCAGAACGAGTAGCAGATGTCTGGTGGGAGCTTGGATGGTCGTCCTTGGAACCCGCCTGCCAGTTCCACCTCTTCTTCATCTTCTGAGTCGCTGTCATCGGATTGAAGTGGCTTGTTCTCCTGAGACGATGGTAGGGTCGAGCTTGAGGTCGAAGCGGGGGCTGGAGAGAGGTTGACCTGTCGATGAGCAATCCAGCTTATTGCTTCCTCTTTTCTTCCCCATACGCTTCGAGAGGATAGTGAAGCGGAGGGAAGCAGCTGCAGTGCGGCAACACAGCAATATGTCATGCCTGAATGACTCTCATGTGCGTCGCTCGCTCCAAATCCACCATCGTACCTCTGACAGCGCTTGACATACTCTCTCGCCTTCTCCACATCGATACTCCTCCATTCATTCAGCATCGAGCATATTGCCACCGCGCAATAGGTGAATCTCGGATCTCGATCCACCAGCCCTTTTCCGCTCGCATCTTCTTCGGCCGCAAAACCTCCTCCCTCTTTGCTTTTGTCTTGCAATGCACCAACGAATCGCAGCAGTCCCTCCCTGTGTAGTCTTCGGAAATCGTCTCTGAGCATGGCCAAGATGAGCAACGCCGAGTAGGTCATAGCCACATTTGCTGGTGAGCTCGGACTCGAAGCAGAACCTCTGAATCCACCCTGTGGACTTTGTTGAGCGTACACCCACTTAATCAGCTCCTCTTTCTCATCTGCGGGAATCTTGTCGGTGGCATTGAGAAGATCGAGTCCAGCAATAGCGAAGTAGCCAAGTGTCATGCGTTGATCGTCTGCCGAGGTGTAGGGCTGCGGAAGGAGGCGGAGGCAGCGTAAGAGGAAAGAAACGTGTTTCTTGGTCTCGAGTTTCGAGGCTAGACTGCTTGAGCTAGGCTCTGCTGACGGCGATGGGGTCGCCGACATTGTGACGAGCGGAAGAGACGAGATAGATAGAAATGACGAGAAGCAAGGAAGAAAGGTAAGACCAACACATTCACGATTGCAAAGTGACACGCAGACCTCCACGCGCTGTGGTGTTGGTCAGTGGGTCGGAATTCGGATTTCTTCTTTTCCGCCAGCTTTCCGGCTATCACCCAAATTTTGGTTTGGGAAGAAACCAACAACTTCCTTCTTCTTCTTCGCTGTTCACCTTCTTCCTAATCTCACCTAGCCCGACACTACACAACGCATCTTGACGCAGCGGCCAAGATGTCTTCTAGCGCCCCACGACCACGCTGGTTCGCCCCTTCTTCAATCCCACCCATTCTCCTCTTGACGTTCGTCACGTCCTTCGCCTTCAATCATGCCTTAATCTCGACCCAACGCAAACAACAGTTAAGAGACCATCGTATCCGTACAGCTCTACTCCAAGAAACAATCGAATACAACACACGGCTCTTGGCGCATATCATTCCGCCCAGCAGTAGGTCTTCTCGAGGATGGTTCTCTTCGCGGTCAAAAGTAACACAAGAAGAAGTACAAAAGGCGGAGGAAGATTGGGTAAAGGACGAAAGAGAAGCCTTAGTGAGGAGGTGGAGAGCAGTTGGGTTGGATCCTGTACAGGCAAGACTCATTCCACAGGACGGCTCAAGTAGTCAGTCAGAATCGACAGTGGTCACGGCGGAAAGCCACGCGACAGGGTCCGAAGGAAGCAGAAGGAGAGTTGGACCAAAGGAAGTGACTTGGAGCGAAATCTTCTTGGGAAGCAAAGAGAAGAGATCAAGTCTAACCGAAAGATGGCAGAAGGTCACAGCAGGAATCAGGGATAGCTTTACACAGCTGACACCAGGTCAAGAGCCAGCCAGCAGTCGAACAGACCAAGGAAAGACCAGTCAAGAGGAGGACAAGGAGCTCGAAGAACTGTCGAAACTCTGGTCTCAATACACAAAGCAGTAAAGCGACCACCCCTTCGTCTCGATGTATACCCATTGCTCTCACTAGCAATCAAGCATAGAAGCAGTCGTCACGATCATACGAAGTTGTAAGGTGTTTGTATTGAGGACTATGATGCTCGCAAAGCAACCGCTCGTTGAGCAACCGTGCTCGCCTTGACCCCAGCCTCAACATCCAGCAATGTAGCGAACAGTGCTTGACTCCTGTCCTCATTCAGATACACACTGATCAGCACTTTGCCCTGCTCGGCTCTTGCCTGCTCCTTCTCACCCGTCACTTGGTCCCATACCAGCGCAGTCAATCCCAGATTTGTCACTGCGCCGTCGTTGAGCTTGATTTGCTGAGCCTCACCATCCCAATCTGCTCCTTGCAACTTCAATCCTCTTATCGCAAATTTGCCGCTTTCCAGTCCAGCTTTGCTATCGTTCAGCAACAACCGCAGTCTGAGGTTCTCAAGTGAAATCTTGCTGGC
This sequence comes from Pseudozyma tsukubaensis, assembly GCA_001736125.1. Classification (NCBI taxonomy): domain Eukaryota; kingdom Fungi; phylum Basidiomycota; class Ustilaginomycetes; order Ustilaginales; family Ustilaginaceae; genus Pseudozyma; species Pseudozyma tsukubaensis. The sequence goes on along the minus strand of MAIP01000014.1, from coordinate 159,357 downwards.
ATGCGCAACGCTCTGTCGTGTCGCTGTCAGGTATGCTCCTGGTGCAAACAGCAGTCCGAGGATGACTTCAGCCATGTCGTAGCCTGCGCTGGCGCCCAACTCGGCAGATTCTGTAGTGACTCGATCGAGCTGTTCCAATCGAGCGCGGAGGTCGACGATCCATTCCGAGAGCGACATCGACTTGGGAACGGCATATCGACGCCACGATTGCGGAATGACAGATTTTGGCAAGTCGGTGAGAAGCGCGCGATTGTGATTCGTCTGACGAGATGTGCCGTCACACACCGACACGATCTCGTTCAGGTCGCGACGGACCAAGCTGAGCAATGATGATCCAGTACGGTGCTCGCGGGCCCAGAATCGGTAAAGTGGGTCTTGCACTGAGCCTGCATCAGCCCGGAGAGCAGGTACTGCAGTCGGCAGGAGGGACAGCCATTGAAGCGCATTGGCCCGCAGTGCTTTCATCCAACTTGGCTGTACAGAGGCTGCAGACGGGCCAGATGCATCGGCACCTTGTGTCCCTTTATTCGGCTCTTGGTCGATTACCTCATCGTCATCATCATCGGCAAGCTGCTTCATTTTTACCAGCTTGTTGAGCAATGCTGTACCCTGTGCTGCTGCGATCACCTTCTCCGCACTCGGTGGTAGCGCAAGCCATTGTGGCGGCTGTTGCTCTGGCAGGGCTTGCACCCAACTGATGAAGGTCTCCATCTTTGTTCCTTCGGGTGCCACCAATGGATCCTTGTCGTGCTTGACCAGCTGGAAGTCAACATCGTATGCCGCTGCGCAGAACAGCTCATCTACGAACGAGTCCAACAAGGTCTGATCAGGGCTGTTGTCGATCTTTCCACCATAGATGCTCTGTTTGAGCAGCGAGCGGATAGCGTCCCACGGCAATTGCTGTGGATCCACGTTGGCACGACCTTTTGCTACTTGCGCAACCCATCCTTCGATGATGTCGAGAGCCGCTTCCGCGTCTGAGTCGTTGAACTCGAACGGCTTGGACCATCCGAGTGGCGTGTACCGAAGGCGTTCTGTGAGGGTAGCATGGAAGAAGGCTAGCAAGAAGTAAAGTCTCGGTGTTTCAGCAGGTCCTCGCTGAAGACGACCCGGCGCGATACTCTTCAAGCTGTCCAACATGCTCGCACGTATACCCGGGGGCGGTTCATTCATCAGGATACGAGAAGCTCGCAAGAAGTTGACAGGGATCGAAGGGGAGGTTTCGCAAGTGAGGAAAAGGCGGAAGTTGCGATTGGGGTTGAGACCATGCATCTTCTTCTCCAGCTGTGACAGCCAGCTGGGGGCAAGGTGGACATTCTTGAGAAGCACCCAATTGCCTGTGCGTGCGGCAGATGTGATGGCGTGGTCAGCGAGAGCAAAGCCTTCTTGCGAACCCATAGCGACGGGTGTGCATCGCGCGCTCACGAGCTTGACCAGATGGTCCACACGGTAACTCGCGTCGTATCCAGGAACAGAGCAGAGTGCGATGGGTGTAGTAGCATCGACTTCTTCAGCGACAATCTTACCGAGGTCGTATCCAGGCTCGCCGAGGACATCCTGGCCGAAGATGCGTGATGTGAAGGCAGCCATGGCTTGGACGATGCGGTCAGGGCGCAAGCACTTGACGACAAGCATCTTTCGTACCTGGTCCGCCAGATCGCCGCTGCCCTCCTCCACCGGCCAGAATGCCGGCACGGCTGTCTCTGGGCTGTTGGAGGTCAGGAAAGTGAGCCATTGCGTAGTATTGGCTTCCATGTGCTCTTCAATGTTGCGGAAAAAGGCGAGTCGCTTGAAGGCTTGCACGCGAGCTAGCTGCTCTTCGTCAAGCATAGCCTCGATCTCACCATCTCCCCGGTGCTTTGCAGCATTGTTCGCCTGTGCTGCGTTGCCTGCTGCAGCTGCGGCTGCAATGTTGCCTCCTTCTAGCAAGAACTCGTACTCATCGCTGTCGAGCGTATCTGCGTGACCCTCCTCGCGAGCCTTGATCTGAGCCAAAAGCATCGCCAGCATGACATGGTCGTGGTGCGCGAGCGCCTTGCTGGTCCTCTGGAAGACAACTAGGAAAAGATCGCGCATGAGTATATCAAGTCGCTGCTTTGAATCCGTGACGCCGTCCAGGTGCGGGTTGCGTCGAAGAACAAAGTCGAAGATGTCGAGGAAGAAGCGAAGCGAGAATTGGTAGAAATGCGAAACGAGGTGGAGCTGATCGAGCACGAAGAAGACGGAACTGCATGCTTTGGCGAGAGGCACATACTCTGCGGTGACTTGGTCGACTTCTTGCATGATGGCATCCGTTTCTTCCACCTTGGACGTGACCTCGGCAGCCTCCTTTTTGAGCGTCTCGAGTGTGTCGATGACCTTGTCGTCATCAAGGATATTGCCTTCGGACTCGTTGAGGGCCGTGAGCAACGAGCGTTCAAGATGTCGAAGTCGGAGACGGAATTCACCCTGCAGCTTCATGAGATCGGTACGCTTACGATCGGTGTCAGGCCTTTCGACTTTGAGCACCTGGTCCAACGACTGGCTCTGCAGACTGCTGCGTGTCATGGTGAAGTTGACAAAGGTGACACGGCTGCAGATGTCAGGCGAGAACTCGACGGATGGGTCGCGAGTGGTGAGGAACATGTTGAAAGATGGCGAAAAGTCGATGTCCTGACTGCCGAGACGGATGAGAACACGACCACCCGTCCTCCTCAGCTCCTTGTTGAGCACCGGATTGAGAATCGGATCGAGATACTCGACGTCTTGGATGAGCAATGGATTACCGAATCTTAAGGAGCTTTCCAGCGCTTTGAGGAAGGCCTCATCGAGGAAACTGGTGACTGTCAACTTTTGCACCTTGAACTCGTTGAGCAGGAATTCGACAGCTTGACCGGATGGATCAATGATCAATGGGTATCGATTCCATCGCTTGAGCATGATCGCGTTCTCCGTGCAAAGTGTGTCAGCAGGAAGGGACTTTGCTTGCCATTCGAGACGCTCATCTGCTGTTGAGAGGTAGTCGGCGAAAGCCAGCTCTGGCTTGAACTTGATCTCAGCTTGACGGAGGTGATCTGACCAGTATTGCCACATAGATTCGCGATACTGCTGGTCGAAGAAGCCAGCATATGCCAACATAGCGGCCGAAAGCAGAGCATCACCAATAACAGTGCTCATCTGTTCGTCGAATGTACGACTGCCTGTCTCCCAACGCTGCTTTTCGGAGGAGAGACTGTCGAGCAGCTGCATGGATCGAGAAACACGATTCTGTACTCGCTCCATTTCTGACTTGATGGCTTGGGTCTCGCTGATGAGAGCGGCGTACTCGTCCTTGTACGTAGCGATACTGTTCTCGAGTTCTGCGATCATCTCGACGATCTCGCTTGCCTGCAATTTCGTGTCTTCCGCCTGCTGCTCCAGCGATTGAACCTCGTCACGAAGCGGGCCAACTCGGTCGAGGATCTCTGAGAACCGAACCTGAGCAATGACCCATTTGGCAAGAGGACCACACGCCTTACTGGCGCGGTTGATGGTCTCAAAGTCGTATCCGGGCTTGGAGAGGTAGTCTCGGTTCATCTTTTCTCGGATCTGGCGGGTCATTTGACGATCTGTGTCAAAGTTGACGATGGATGCGATAAAGTCATCTCTACGAATGATGGCCTGTACAGTCTTCCAGCTTTCGATCTTGTGACCGAGAATGATGCAGACGGACTCCATCGCGTTTTTGACTGGAAGAGGCGGATTACCCATAGATCGGACTTCTGTGAGGTGTTGTTTCTTGATGTTGCTGACACTTGCCTGCGCGTCTTGCACGGCCGGCTCTGCATCGGCAAGGTCGCCCATGACGACCTGCCTTCGCTCGCCGATCTCTTCCTCTTGCGCTGCCAGGGCTGCCTGAATCTCTATGGAAGCAGCACGTTTCTGTTCTGCCTCCTGCTGATCTTTGACCATGCTCTGCAACTTCTGGTTGGCTTGCGCATTCTTTGCTTCGAGCTGTGTGCGTTTAACAGCAAGGCTTTTCTGAAGCTCTTCAACCTGGTCGACAGTTGATCGGAGCTTGTCTAGACCGACGAGCAGGAAGCGCTGCTGATCTTCGAGTTCGTCTCGTTTTTGATTTGAGACTTGGACGTAGTATTCGATGAAGCTGAGGAAATGGCGTGGTGATTGGTGGAATCTGCGGCCTTGACGTCGACGCAGTCTTTCGGCGAAGGTATATACGGAGAAGTGGATGAAGACGAGCGCCTCGACGACGAGTTGACGATTGACGCCTAGATCGAGTGTATTGGTGAGCTCTTGGGCGACTGTACGGCAAGCATCAGGCGACCAATCACCTGGAGCCTTTTTGGCGCCATTGACGTGAACGGCGTCCATGATGGACTTGTGTTGCACGTGCGAGCCAGGAGCGTTTCCTTGTGGTGATGCTGGGATAGGAAGGTGACAGTGATGTGGGAGAACAAAAGGAAGCTGAGTTGAGTATCAACGCGTTTCTTTCAAACAAGGCTGCGCATTTCAGCAAGTAACTTAGCAGTGCAAGTGTGAGGTGTTGGTCTGTCCGCTCGCTTTGGCTGACGAGCGTGTGTGAAGCTCAGAGGACGCGCGCTTTTCACAAAAAAGGTTCGAAGTGCCAAGTGTTGGACTCAGGGCAATTTATCCTCAAAGTATGTTAGGACCTAGAGCTAACATTTTCATAACTAATTGCAATCACGAAACCGTCGGCCCACTTGGTTCTCGAACATGAAGCAACGCTCGCTGACTACGTTCGAACAGATTCGAGAGAGAGTTTCGGTGCAAGTGTCAAGATCCCTTCCTCATGTCGTTGCTCAATCAAGTATCTCAGTCTACGATATGCCATTTGAGCTGGTCGTCCTGTTTTCTTCATCCATCCCTGAAGGTATGTGTTGAACCAATAATGGTGGCACCGGGCCGGATCGAGTATCTGAGACAGTTTCATATTCTGGGTGAGTCGCAGAATTGCACGACTTCGGTAGCCTGAGCAGAAGGAAGACTTCGTACAGTCACATCGACTTCGGAGGTCAACAACCGTGGTTGAGACTACTCAAACATCACGCACTCCATTGACGCCTTGTGAGATCTTCGGGTATTTCGACCGAGAGCGGTATTTCCACTTATCTGATCTCGAGACTCAGCATGTGTCGATTAGCGCGCGTACGATTGTGTCAAACGCTCAAGCGCTCAAACAATGCGACGCCGCTATGCAACACTCACATACAGTACAGTCACATAGCGGCGTCGCCCCGAGATCACGCGGTCAGTGCTCCACATGGAAGCAGCTGTTCCAGGGTCTCGCATTCCCGAACCTACGGTCCGACCCGCCGATCGCACTAGCGTAGGGAAGCCCTTCACCGCCACCCTCCTCCTCGGTCCGAAAGATTCACTGGGTGATACCCGCTCTAGCGCAGTGTCTTCGAAACGTCATAGGACAATGATTACAAGGCGCGAGTATGATCAGAAGAATCGTGGAATGCAGCTTGAAGGGCAGACTGTTTAGGTTCAAGTGTCAATGGGCGGATGTCTATCGCCGAGGCATACTTGATTGTGCGTACTGCACTGAGAGCTACGGTGAAATGGGCTATATATACCGCCTATTAGAGTCTTCGAGATGATGTGCACGTTATCCTCAACTTCATTCAACTGTCCAGCATCCTCTAGCATATCAACATGATTGCACACCAAGTTCTCGCCACCTCGATAGTAGCTGGCTCAGCTTTGCTGGCCACGCTTGCTTCCGCTGCACCTTTGGACACCTCCAACACGCTGAGTGCGCGCCAGCTTGCACAAGCGCAATGGGAGCAGCACGTCCGCAAACGTGCCGAGCAGGTCGCTTCGACTTACCCGGTCGATTACCGCTCCAACGTCTCAGACTATTCTCTCTTCCAGGTATTCCAAGACCAAGGCGAGCTGCCCCAGCCCATCCGTGGTCACACAGGATCCACCAATATCGGTCCAGACAACACTGAGATCTCTCGTCAGAATCCAGACACATTTGCACCCCCAAGCACCGACCATGGCACGATTCCACAGGCAAAATGGCCTTTTGCTCTGAGTCACAATCGATTGCAGACTGGAGGTTGGGCGAGGCAGCAGAATGTTGATGTGCTTCCGGTCGCGACTGAGCTCGCTGGAGTCAACATGCGACTTGAAAAAGGCGCTTTTCGCGAGATGCACTGGCATTCGGCGGCTGAGTGGGCATATGTTCTCGAAGGCACCACTCGAGTTTCGTCCGTCGATCCAGAAGGAAAGAACTACGTTGCCGATGTTGAAGCAGGCAACCTCTGGTATTTCCCTGCTGGAACACCTCATTCGCTGCAAGGTGTAGGCGAGAATGGCACTGAGTTCCTCTTGGTATTCGACGACGGCTCCTTCTCGGAAGACTCGACTCTGCTTCTTACAGATTGGATGGCGCACATCCCTAGAGAAGTCATTGCTAAGAACTTTGGAGCAGCAAATCTGTCCACTTCGGCGTACGACAAGTTCCCTTCCGAACAACTCTACATCTTCCCTTCCGAGATCGACAATGCTACCAATGGTACCACCGCCGTTGCTTCGCCGCAAGGTCCACGAACTGATCAGCCATTCACTTACAACTTGAATGCTCAACCACTTACGCAATTCAACGGAGGATCAGCCAAGATCGTCGACAGCACCAAGTTCAATGTCTCCAAAACCATTGCGGCTGCACTTGTCACCATTCAGCCTGGTGCAATCCGCGAGTTGCATTGGCACCCAAACAGCCCTGAATGGGACTACTTCATTTCTGGCCATGCTAGGATCACGATCTTTGCTGGTCAATCTAACGCACGTACTTACGACTTCCAAGCTGGTGACACAGCCTACATCAGCGAGCAGAACGGGCACTACATCGAAAATATCGGAGATACGGATGTCAAGTATCTCGAGATCTTCAAGACCGACAACTACAAGGACGTTTCTTTGAGCAACTGGCTTGCTCTGACGCCACCCAACGTTGTTCAAGCGCATCTCGGATTTTCGAATGAAGACATGCAGAAGCTGTACAGCACTTTCAAGACCAAGTCTTCGCACACGGTCACCAACCAATCTGGTGGTGCCAACTCGGGTAACGGCAACCCTGTTCAGCCTCCTAGCCCTTCCAGTTCCAACGGTACCAACAGCTTGCAGAAGCGATCCTCGGCAGGCGGAAAGATCAGCTTCTACTGAGCTAGCAATCTGCAGTATCACTGCGCGGGATGCGATTCACCTGCGGGCACATCTTAGGACTCCTTCTTGGTGAGGAGGCCAGTTCGTGATAGCGGGAGAGTCGCCTGCCTTTCTTCGGCATGGGCTCTTCGCACACGCAATACCATCCCTCCCTCCTGCGTTGGTGTAAAGCACTTCCGAAGCGTTCAAAGGTCTCGAATCGAACCTCTGCCTCGTAACCGCTTGATTGGTTTCCTTTTCGTGAAAACAATTGAAATTGTCGCTCTAACATATTTTTGGCGAGCGCCTAGAGAATTTCGCACGAGTGCTGTGTAAAGTCGATTTTGCCTGATGAAGCGTCTGAGAAAGGTGAGCTGCGTGGCTCTTGGCTTGTCTGGCCGAGACTGAGAACTGAGACTGTGACGGAAAGCGAAAGCGAAATTGGAAATGAAAGGAACAGCCTTTCCTTCCAACTCCACCATCTTTGATTCTTCTGCATTCTTCCTTCAACGGCACCCACACTCTCTTTGCCGAACCCTTTCCCTTCTTTCTCTCTGCTCTCTTTGGTCGTGCTAGTCTGTCCCTGTCCTGCCATTCACCTGGAGCTATTCAATCTTTCTTGTCGGATTTTAAGGGAAGATCCATTCCTTCGCAACATCGACCCTATAAGTGGCTCAGGACCCCATTCTTGACCATCGGTACCTTTGGTTTTTCCTATCGTACTCGACGTTAGTTCGCGTACGCTTTCCGAAAAGCTCCCTTCGCGCACTTCCGCTAGAAGGCTTTGGACGACTCCGACTCCGACCCTTTTCTCCGTAACTTCTCGCATTCACTTGCTGTGTCGTTTTCCACTTATACTCAACATGTCGGAACCATCAGCTGTTCCCGTTCCCGCCGGTGAGGCTACCACTCAATGGGCCTACCGTGCGCAAAAGTCCATCGGCCTCAACACTGGCTCTCCATCCTACACTTCCGTCAACGGCTTCGACCAAGTACAAGGCTCCACTCGCGTATTCCAATACAGTCCTGATGGAAGCACGTTTGCCGCTGCCATGGACGACTTCACCCGTCTAGTAGACACTCGTGCCGCCTCAACCTCTTCTGTAAAGCGCGACTTGCCAGTGCCCAAGGTCGTCGACCTCCAGTTCTCTCCCAAGGGCGGTTTCCTTAGCACGTGGGAGCGTCCCTCGAAGCTCGAAGACGGCTCTCAGGCTCGTAACCTCAAGATCTGGGACACCGAAACCGGCGAGGTGGTGGCGTCGTTCGAGAGGAAGTCGCAAGAAGGCTGCTTCTTCCAGTTCACCGCCAACGAGCAGTACTGCGTCAGACAAGTGTCCACCGAATTGCAGATCTACGAGGCCTGTCATATCGCAGACAAGGGCGTCGTTGGTCGATTGCGTCTCGAAGGTATCACCAGCTTCGAGGTTGGGCCAGGCGAGAAGCCCAGTATCGCCGTCTTCTGCGGCGAGAAGAAGGGCGCACCTGCCTCGGTCCGCGTTTACTCGCTCTCCGCCCTTGTCCCTTCACCGGAATCCCCACCCGCTCCCGTCTCGCAAAAGACCTTCTTCAAGGCCGACAAGATTCAGATCAAGTGGAACAAGGCCGGCTCGGCTCTCCTTTTCATGACCTCGACTGATCACGACAAAACCGGCAAGTCGTACTACGGCGAGACCAACCTTTACCTTATGTCGGTTCGTGGTGACTTCGACTGCCGTGTCGCTCTCGACAAGGAAGGACCCATTCATGATTTTGAGTGGAACCCCAACTCGAAGGAGTTTATCGTCATCTACGGGTACATGCCAGCGAAGGCTACCCTCTTCAGTCACCGCGTCAACGTCATTGCCGAACTCGGCACGCAACCACGTAACTTTGTCGCGTTCAACCCTCAGGGCCGACTCTTCTGCGTTGCAGGCTTCGGTAACCTTTCCGGTACCGTCGATATCTGGGACCGCGAGAATCTGTCCAAGGGCAAGGTCTACTCGATGGACGCCAGCAACAGTTCCGTCTGCCAATGGTCGCCCGATGGACACTTCCTTCTTACTGCCACCCTCAGCCCACGTTTGCGTGTCGAGAACGGTGTCAAGATCTGGCACTGCACCGGTGAGCTGGTTCACGTCGACATGATCGATGAGCTCTACCAAGCCGGATGGCGTCCCGGCTCCAACGCTGGTTTGACTGCTTTCCCCGCTCAGATTCCAAGTGCTCCTGCACCATCGTCCGCTGCTGCTTCGCACTTGGCGACGAAGAAGGCGACACAGCGACCTACCGGTACCTACCGTCCACCCGGCGCGCGTGGTCTGGGCACTCCCGACATCTACAAGCGTGTCGACGAAGGAGGATCTGGCGCTTCCACTCCTGACCCGCAATCCAATGGAACATACCAAGCTCCTGGATCGGGTAACCGTAAGCGTGCTATCCCTGGTGCTCCCGGCGCTGCCCGCAACAACAACAACAACAACAACAACAACGCCAATGCAGGAAAGGATGGCAAAGGGAAGAAAGGCGGAAAGCAACAGAACGGCAAGAACGCCGCTGCCGCGCAAGCTGTAGTTGTTGTAGAGGAGCAGTCTTCTGCACCCGCCGTATCAGGCGCTGCTGAGGTAGGAGGTAGCGCAGGTGCAGCCAACTTGGAAAAGAAGGTGAGGAATCTGAACAAGAAGTTGAAGGCGATCGAAGAGCTCAAGTTGCGCCAAGCAGGTGGAGAGAAGTTGGAGGCAATGCAGTTGGCCAAGATCGCTGCTGAGGATGAGGTGCGTAAGGAGCTGTCCACTCTTGAGTAGAGTGAGCATATGTCGTTTTGTTGCATTAGAGCATTTCACAGATTTCATTGCGGACCTGTCAGGGAAGTTGAATATAGGAATGTTACACATGCACACAGCACAAACAGGCGTACCGAGATCTGAGCGACCGGACTGGCTTTATTAGGTTCAAGAGGTGTGTCTGATGGCAAAGGACTATGGGAAGGCAGAGCGACATGGAGGGCTTTGCACTTACTCGCCGTCAAGCGGGTAAGTCGGCTTAGTGTCATCTACCTGAATTCCACCCCTCCTCTTCAGTCCGCTGTCGGGGTAGGCATTCTCCCAACCGCCTTCTTCGGTAGGTACGGCGAGCCACAACCTGTACAAATGTCTCCTTGGTGCTGGAGGAGCGGGGTCCTTGTATTCCGTCCTTGCGTGCAACACGTGTACGTCGCTTACGAACTGAATGTCTCCGACGTCCAAGATCATGTGAAGGCTCAACTCTTTGGCGGTGTCTTCGAGGACCTGCATGGCTTCTTTTTGCGCTTCGCTGAGTTCAGGGATGAGTCCTGCGTCCACATGACGTTGGATAGACTTAAGGTAATAGGGATCGTAGGTGAGGATGAGGCGGTTGGCGGGTTGACCGTTGCGCAGGTGAACGATGGGACGTGTGACGTAAGGTTTCTGAGCGCTACCGTCGGTTTCAGGACGAGAATTGACTTCTCCTTTACGGTCAAAATGCCAAATGTTACTGGCGAGCAACTCGGCTACATCCGGACGATGTTTCTGAAGGTGATTCCAAACAGCATGAGAGCTGACAATGTCACTCTCACCTCCTTCAACGGCTTTGTGCAAACACAACAGGCCGACGATTCCACCCGAGGAATCAGTGTGGAAGAACTGACGCGCGTTGGTACGGTAGATTCGAACCTTGTCAATCTTGGTAGGGTCTTCACCTAGGTCTTTGACGTGACCCAAGATGTGACCGTATCTGTTTTGGGAGACGACGTTGCCTAGGTAAGAGCCCAAGCCGAGGTAGGCGATGGCCGAGAGACGGTTACCCCATCGCTTAGTGGGCAGGCCTTTGAAGAGGTAGAATCCGTGTCCTTCGACGAGGCGTTGACGCAAAGTGGTCAGAGTAGCAACGAGGTCGGAGGGAAGAGGGAAGGTGGAACGTTCGATTTCGCCGAGTTCACGACCGGATTCCAGCCAGAGTTGCGAAGCAGATTCGAGTTGAGCCACCTCTTGCTCGGTGAAAGTGTGGACCCATTTCGAAGCGTTTTCGGCTCCAGAGTAGGAGGCTGCATCCCACACGGTGGGACCAGTGATCTCCTTGGGAAGAGCAGAGTAAGGAGTAAGGAGGGAAGGGATAGCGTCGTGCTGTCCCGAAGTGAGTTCCTGGATCTGCGACTTGAGAGAGCGCTGAGCTTCGATCTGGGAAGCGGAGAAGCCTCCGGAACCTCCATCGTCGTCGCCAGACTTTTGGTTGGTGTTAGCAAAGTGGGAAGCGCCCGAGTTGAGCGATAGTGTCGAGGTCATGTTGGCGATGTCTCGATCGAAATGGGGTGGTGTTCAAGCAGAGCAAGGTAACGAGACGATAGCCCAGGCTTATATAGCGTCCGTGAATCAGGCAGGAAGCAGAAAAGCAGGAAGATCCAAGCACGCAAGGGACACGAAGCGAGCCGCTCACATGGCATCAATCGGCAAACAGGCACACACAGACGACGAATCGCTCTGACCGTTGACCGTTGAGGCCGGACATCATTCACTGTCAGCAGGAGCAATCACAGGCGACACAAGGGTGTGAAATTACGTACATCTTCAGGGCGGAAGGAGGCGTTACTATGGTACAATCACAATCCGGCTATACAAGTCGTTCAAGGTGAAGGCGAGAGGGCTGCTTGGTTCGTGCGCCACTGTGAGGCGGAATAGCAACTCGATGGCGTGCTATCCAGGCTCGGCAGTCTTGGACGTTTTCCCCACATCGGATCGCGTGCTTTGCCTTGGTCACGGTCTTATTAGAAAGCATTACATATGACAAAATTTCGGCTGCTGACTGTGGGACCTTTGTGCCTAACATCGAATCGAAAATCAGAGCCGTCACCGATATGTCACCGCCCGCCGTTGACTTGTCAGTGTGTCTTGGACCGCATGTCACAACCCTAAGCCCCGGGATCCTTTAGCATTGCTCAGTCTTGCGTACTTTTGGAGAGAGGAAGAGATTAAGGTTTCATCGTCGAGTAATGAAAAGGATGGGGATGTGGAAAAGGCCGAATCTACGACAGCGGGGACGCCGGCCTCAGGATCCTTCTCGGGAACGGAGATCGATACGATTCACGCTGGTGTTTTGAAGAAGCGATAGCTTGATTACAGAGTCTCTTCATGTACGCTGCTTGGTTCACTCTGCAAGTAGCTTATGTACTTTTGGTATGCTTAAGGTCCGACTGATTTGGTCGTGATCGTGTGCTCGTGATCCTAACCTCGATCGTCTTGCAGCTGCGTTGTTCTTGTGAGTCGCGCGCATTCGACCTTGGCGTTATAAGAGCGTCGAGGGCTCATCTTCTGGGTTTTGGAGTTGTTCTTCTCCGTCAACTCAGTGACGTGGTACGGCGACCCTCTCGCAAAGCCTCATCGTCGACGAAGATTCCACTTGTTCTAGTCCTGTAGGTTGTCTCGTGTGTGCCCTGTCAGGCATTCGAACGTCGATCTCTAGCAGTCACCCATGTCTTCCTCAACGTTCTACGTCGATGAATGCCGTCCTTGTAGGCCGTGAGGCGTAATCGAGTCATCGGAATGCCACCCAACTTCTTTGAGAGTTCCTTCCAAGACAAGGTCGGGCTTTTCAGCATCTCCCGTCTCACCTGGCGTTCTTGGCGATCTGTGAACTTGCGTGGTCGACCTGATCTTGAAGCGGTATCGTGGCTACCTCGGTCTTGATACCTACGGACTGTTTCGTAGACCACAGTTTTCGAGACTCCCATCTGTTTACCGATCTTAGCGTAGGAGAGACCGTCTTCGCGCAAAGCGGTGATTTGAGCGCGTTGGTCGGTAGATAGCTCCTTGCGGCGGCCCATGATGTGCAACGAATGTCGGTCTTACGGATGTTTGGTTTTGATGGAAGGAAGTACAGCTCCCTGCGGAGAGGCAGGCGACCGAGAACGTTCAAGGGCATGCTTTTTCGCGTCTTACGTCAAATAACCGAGCGTTCCTATACTTTTGAGCTTTCATATCTACCATATCATTGGCGAAGTGGTCTGTGCTCAACGTACCTTCCCGTCGATGAGACTGATACAATCACACTTACTCGCCAACATGGTCGGCTCGGATGGCCATCTTGGCTACGGAAGGCCGATGGTACCATTCGGATGAGGCAACATTTCTTCTCCCATGTGTGTTTGTTTGCTCCAACTTTAGCCGGCAGGTCACACTGACCTTGGTCGCGATCATAGCATAGGAAACCTGCTCAAAAGTTTGTACACGGCCGTCCCGAGTTCCGTACGCAAGCGAGATCCGCGTGTGAAAAGTTCTTTGTCAGCATCCTTGATTTATCCATGCTACCAATCACCACACCTCATCCCAGACTACATCTCATCATCTGTCATGGTGCGCGGAAAGGAGCTTACCATCGAACAACGTACCCAGATCACTTCACTGCGCGAAGATGGTCTCTCCTACGCCAAAATCGCCAAAGGCATCGGCATTCCAGCATCGACAGTGGCCAAAACCGTTCAAAAGTATAACAAGCGTGGAAGCCATCAAAGCGCTGCAAGATCAGGCAGGCCACGCAAGTGGACGGATCGTGACGATCGATACCATGTACGTGAAACGCTCAAGAATGCGTCCCTGACGTGGAAAGAGCTGTCTGCGGCGCTAGGGGGCGTACCTACGTCTCGGTTGCAGCGCGCAGCGTACAAGGAAGGTGTTCATCGTCGGGCAGTGTTTCGCAATAGGTTTGTCTCGGCTCGAGATCGGGCGAAACGCAATCAACCGGATCAATGACAGGGTGTGCACTCAAACTTCACTCACGTAGACGACACACGGACTGTATGTATGTTGGGAGAGGGGATCAAAATACACTTCCATGACGAGAAAGCTAGCAATCTAGGCTAGGAGGAAAATCTATGCTACAGTGATAAGAAAGGGGGCACGAGTCTGGAACAATCAATTTCGAGTGCGATAGAGGGAGGAGTCAGGGGCAAAAACAGAGAGCGCTTCACCCATTACCAACATTTCCAGGACCAGCCCATCAATGCGCATATGCGTGTGTGTGAGAGCGTCTTGTCTACCCGACTGTGACCTCCTCCTTCCAATTCGCGTGCTGCTCTAGGCAAGCACTTTAGTAGGTGCGTTGAGTCTGGTAAATCTTGACCGAATTGATCAACCAGTAAGCCTGGCTAAAATCGACGCTGTTACTCTGCACGTAACTCTTGCAGGTGGGGTAACCGGTCATAGCGGCGCAACTCTTAGCTTGTCCGTTGAGAGCGGTTCGCCAGAGGTAGTCGTTTCCGGCCCAATCACCGCAGATGGTGTTGGTGAAAACGCTGACGTGGTTGAAGAAGAATTTGGTAGGATCGCAGTTTTGGGCGGGCCAGCTTGCTTGGGGTGTGCCCCATCCGGTCGGGTCGGGGCTACCGGCGGCAATGTCGGCGGGGGCGCTGTTGCGCGGGAAGAACCAAGATCGGATTCCGACGTCGTTGTCCCATACCATGGCGTGGATTCCACCTCCGTTGTTGTTGTAGCCAACACCGTAATCGGTACGAAGCGAGGATTGGACACCGCAGCCTTCGTTGCCGGTTTCGGCGGAGGCGCAGTTCGTGGCAAGGGTGAGGTTCTGAAGACCGTAAGTGCCGAGTTGGGAGTTGCCGGTAGAGTTGACGTGGCATCCAGGGGCAGTGTGGACGGAGTAGGTGTTCTGAGAGGTGAAGGAGATACCTTCAACGACGTCGATCTCACCTCCGTTGGGCCAGCCTCCAGCAGGGTTGGTGGGTACAGTCCACCAAGCGGGCCAAGTACCACAACCCACAGGCATGTGAGAGGCATCGAGGATGAAGACACCGGTCGTGAAGGTGTCGAACGAGTTGACACGAACGGCTTTCATGTAAGGGATGGGAGCGGCGGAGGACGTAGTGGCAGCACTGCTGGTGGAGGAAGTAGAGTTGCCGACACTGGAGGTAGTGGTAGGACTGGTGGACGAGGTGGTCACAGCCTGAGCTCCAAAGCTTCCGTTCGAAGATGAGGTAGACACGCTGCCGCTGGAGGAGCTTGATTTGGTGCCCGAAGTCGAAGTCGTAGACGCAGAGGCGGAAGAGGAAGCTTGAGTGCTAGTGCTGGTGCTTGTCGTGGAAAGGGAAGGAGGGGAAGTAGAACGACGTTGAAGAGGAGCGCCAGACGAAGTGGAAGTGACAGTCGATGAAGACGAAGTGCTGGTAGAGGTCGAAGTTGTAGAGGAAGAAGGGTAAACACGGGTAGTGGCGTAGCCCATGTAAACCTGGCCGCCGTTCGTAGTCTTGATCATACCCATTGACGAAGCTTCAGCCTTGCCGATGTAGTCTACCAGACCGTTTGTGGGATCCTTGTAGGTGAAGAAGTACATGTTTTTGTAGAAGTTGGCACCGTTGTAGTTCGCCATGAGCGAGTAGACTTTCTTGGGCGGAGGCGTGGGAATCGCCGAGCTGGTCGAGTTCAACGAAGCGGTAGAAGAAGAGACGGTAGAAGAGGCAGAAGAGGTGATCGTGGACGAAGAAGTGATGACAGAAGAAGACGAAGTGGTGGTAGATGACGATAAGGTAGTCGAAGAAGACTTGGTAGTTGGCACGACAATTGGAACGGGAGCCACGACGACCTTGCTGCTTGTAGTGGGCGCAGGAGCAGGAGAAGCCTTAGGTGTGGTCGAAGAAGGCTTAGGTGTGGTCGAAGTTGTGCTTGGCTTGGGCGTAGTCGAGCTTGGCTTCGGCGTCGTTGAAGTAGTCTTTCTTGTGCTCGTTGAAGTAGTCCTCTTCGTGCTCGTCGAAGTTGTCTTAGGCTTAGGAGCAGGAGGAGGTGTGTACACGGGCTTCTTGCTGCTCGTCGTCTTTTTCGGAGGCGGCGGCGGCGTGTAGGCAGGCTTCTTATGCGTGCTGGTAGTCTTCTTCGGAGGAGGTGTGTACTTCTTCTTGGGTGGGGGAGGAGTATATTTCCTCTTGGGGGTGGGCTTAGGAGCAGGCTTCTTCTTCTTGGTAGGCTTGCTCTGAATGTGGGCACGACGGTCGTAGACGGTACACCTTCGGTAGACGGTTTCGAAGATGGTTCGAGTGATGGTGACGGTCTTTGTCCTTGTCCTGACCTTGTCGCGCTTATCGTTGGGATGAGCGGTTTGCTGAGCGAGGTTACGACGACGGCGAGTGTGTTCAGCTGGGCAAGGGGTGGGGCCTGCACGCTTGTGAAGTGCGTTGGAACCTTCTTCCGCGTCTTCGCCATCTTCAGGAAGGAAGACGGTGATGATCTCGAGCTCGTCGTAGTCATCATCGTCCTCGTCCTCCTCTTCGTCGATGGATGCAATGGCAGAGTCGTCGCGCTTAGCGGCGTGGTCGAAAAGTGCAGGTGCAAGTTCGGCGGCAGCGGAACCAGGAACGACAATTTCACTGCCGTTGAGTGGCCTACCACGCCCGGAGAATCCCATGGCAGGGGTAGCGGCGTTTTGCAAGGCAAGCATCAAAAGTGCTGCCTGCACCATGACCGTCAGCTTCACAGTGAAGTTGACCATCGTGTATATCTTCTGTAGGGTGGAGCTGAACAAGTTGTGACGATAAGTCCAATATAGCTGAGCGAGTGGTGGTAAACGAATGTGAGTCGATGTAACGAATGTGTTTCTATAGTGGTCGACGAGGTTGTCGAATGTCGATTCTTGGAAGGGGGAGGGATAGGGAATGGAAGGGATATAAGGATAGGGGAGAGGGTGGGGAGAGGGTGGTGGATGGAGGGAGGGATCGATTCTTTTGCGCTACGACGGATCTGGAAATGTCCCACCTTCTTATAGTCTGACAACCATCGCAGCGACAAGCGCCTTCGAAAAGTGTCAAGGTGCTCAACGGCGGGGTGACGGAAGTAGTTAGCGCTGGCAAAGGCACACATCATGCTGCCAAGCCGGAGCCACTCCATTCACCTAACTCAGCCAGATGCAGAACACGTCTGCCGAGGAGCCGTATCGCTGCCGAAACGTGGTGCCATTGTCGGACAGATGGAATCGATGTCGGGCTGAGCACGAGGCGGACCGCGAGCGGGAGGGCATATTCAGGGTCCTACCACTCTACCGAAAGCTGCCACCGAGGGACAGTAGCGTGGGAGCGAACACGAAAGCGCGAGGAGAGTCGGACATGGCGTTGAGTGGCGCCGTCTTGGCGACCAGCACCGCATCAAATAGCAACTTTGCGCTTGACGCTGCACACAAAGGTACCGGGATCGACGCATTGACGGCTCATTTTACTGCACAGGGAGAAGGACGAAAAGTTTGATCTTCGACGTGCATACGGATTACCGAGCAGTGCAGCACTTTATCAGTGTGCTTGTTGCGACCCACGTGAAGATCCAGAGGGATAAGGATCGACCGCCGAAGTTGCCGTCAAACATCGGACGCTCTCCGAGGTCCAGCATACGAACAGAGCGAGTTGGAGTGAGAGGTCGGAGTATAGATGTAGGTCGGAGTGAGTGCAATCTAGCCTAGCTTATTGTTCTCTTCTGTTCCCGTTGTCTTCAGCCTCAGTTCTCGTTTAGGCAAGGTCGAATTTAATTGCTTTCGATCTCCGCGCTTCTCCTTCTTCTAGGCCTTCGCTATTGACCTCGCTTCTCTGCCACTCCTTCTTTCGAACACAAGCACGAATCATCGGCCTTCACTATTAGCACTCAGAGCATATTGCCTATCACCGAATGATGGTGGTTTTCGAAGAAGCATGGTGGGGGAATGATAATAATTTGGGATACTGAGTGGCAGAGGCTTGGAAGCTCGGCGACCCGGAGATGCTGCATGAGGCAGCTTGGCCATTTTTGACAGCTCGATTACACGCGTTTCTATTCAACCTGCATTTGCCTGAATACAAATTCCTGCCGCCCATACAATTTGCGAATAGGAAGAAGGACCACCGCGTGCTTTTTTTTTGGCTTCCGGATGCAATGAAATTTAATGAATTCGGTGTCTTTTTCTCATTTAGGACGATCAAATTGAGCGATCTTCCCGAAGCAGAAATCTTGGCTGTTTCTTGTCATCAGCATCTTTCTTGATACGGATCGGGTCGACTTCTGCACTACATAGGCACAAGTCATCGGGCAAACGACACTCATCCACGCGGCCTAGACGGTACAAAATGGGGTTGGCTGGCAGCAAAAGTTGCAATGTGGGGTACTATCGTTACTGAGAGAACGGACGAGAGTAGTGAATCTCGGGCACGCTTGGTGCTACCGCTTCTTGGTAAGGTGAAGGAGTGATGGTGACATTGATCGTGGCCACTTGCTCCATCTCTGCACCTGGCGTAGCCTGCGAAGGCAACGCCGTCACGACGGCGGCCTCTGTCATCTCCTCCTCGTGCTGAGACTCTTCGTCCTCCTCTTCTTCCACGTGGACATCTTCTTCAACGAAGATCTGCTGCGGCTCATCACGCAGATCTCCCTGCCCTCCACTGTTCTGCATAAAATCGTCCCTCAACCAAATACACCTCGCATCGCCACTCTTCTCCATCTCCGCCAAAGTCGGCTTCCTCTTATGGTTCGGATGGAAGACCAACATCGACCTGATCCCGCCCAAAATACAGCATACACTGTACATCAACTTGTACACTCCATACGTCAGCATATCCAACATGTGTGGATGCAGATCGGGCCTGTTCCTCGTCTTGATGAATCGATAAGGAATGAGTGGGATGATGGGGAGGAAAAAGATAAACGCGAATGTCTTGAGCCAGAACTGTCCGCTTCCACCAAGCAAAATGAAGACGGGGAGTCGAATCCAGTCGATGAAGTTGGTCGTGCTGTTGTAGAATTGCGTAAACTTTTGCCATCCGATTTCAACGGGTGTACGGGCGCCGTTGAGCGAGAAGAGGAACCGTTTGGAGAATTGCCAGTACAGGGTGTGACGTGCCATCTCCCAAGATCGTACACGTTGGTGGTAGTAGTTGGCGCCACCATTAACGGGTGGGCCGAGGAAAGTTTCAGGAGCGACGGTTTCGAAAGAGATGCTTGCATCGATACCCATCTTTTGACCGAGAGCTTGAAGCTGAAGACCCATCTTGACGTCGTCTGCGAAATAGACCAGATCGTGTCCCTTGAGAACTTTGATCATGGTATCGCGCTTCCAGAAAGACGCAGCACCGTGAGGGAACAGCACACCGCACAGCTTCGACTCGGCCATCTTGGCCAGCGCCGACATCTTGTACTCGATATCCTGCCAACCTACAAACACAGGGCGGTCACCCTTGTGGTCAACCGCCGTGATCGGGTAGCATACCGCCGTCACTTCTTCCGAGATGATATGCATGGGAGCAGCAAAGTTGGCTGGGATAATCACATCGTCATCGATGGTAAGGACGTAGTCGAGGTTGAGGACCGCAGCGGCTTTGGCACCGACGAATTGAGCGATGTTCTTGTTGCCGACGGGAAGCCAGATGTAGTTGACACGAGCAAACATGGGCTGTGTACGAATTTCGCCTTCGAGGTCTTCTGGCGGGGAAGTGGTGTTGCCGTTGTCGATGATGAAGATTTGCCAAGGTTCAAAGTGGACGAGGGCGGCAAAGAGGACGGCTTTGAGAACTTCGGCGTCGGCGTTGTGGCAGGGGATGATGAGGGCGGTGGATTCGGTGAGGGATGGGTGGGTGACACCGGTGCCCATCTCTATGTGTACCTCGTCGTTGTGAGCAGCGTCGTCAGTGTGGGCGGTCGTCTTTTCGTTCCCCTTTTCGAGCTCTGCGCTAGAATTGGTTTGGACGGGGATAAGCTCTTTGTTGTCTTTCTTCTCGTCGACTACCTCAGCAGCAGGGGTGACGATAATGGGCGCAGGAGAAGGAGAGGGAGCCCCAAGACGCGAACCAGCAGCAGCAGCAACCGCACTGAAGTAAGAGCCTCGTCGGGTCTCATGACTAGCAGTCCTTGCCAACGTAAGCTGATGCGATGCTCCACTAGGACGACGTGAGATCTGTCTCTCCAGCTGCAAATCCAAGTTGATCGGCTCGTGGAGGATGATTGTACTGCGCCTGTTGCGAGGATCGAATCCAGGTGTTCTGGGGACCATCAGGTTGCCCGAGTTGGTCGTTGCCTCACTACCCCTTCGATCACCTCCACCGCCGCTGTTACTTGTGTAGCCAGTAGCAATGGTGACTCGTGTCGACCTACGACGCATCGAGGGCTTCAGCATGATAGGTGTTTCCCTGGTTCCTTGCTCTCGCTCTGGAGAGCCATTTTGCTGTTGTTGCTCTTGTTGGCCTTCTTGCTCGTGCTCTTCGTCATGCTCCTCCTCGAGAATCGTCGAGTTCATCTGATTAGCATAGTCCCTTTCTGCAATCGACTCTTCATCCGACTGATCGCTAACAGAATGCTGCGATTCGTCATCCGACTCTTCCTCCATGCTGTCCCTTCCTCTGGGCACCAAGACCGTACGATCGGGCACGACTCGTGCGTCTGGCACCCTCGCCACGAGCATAATGATGATGATCATCGCCGGCTCGAATCCGTACAAGATTCCCATAATGTACAGATTCTTGCCGTGCAGTGCATGATCCAGCCTGTTCCACCAATGGAAGTAATGGTCGAGCAATACCAACCCCGCAATGATGGCTCCGTAGATCGCCCACAATGTTACCTTGCGCACGGTAAGAGGGAGAAGGATCTCCTTTGGATTCATCATGGTCAGAATGTACTTGGGATCAATCTGACGCTTGAGGAAGCGGAAGGGGCCAAGGGCGTAGTGCAGACTCTTCTCCTTCCATGTGAGAGGAAGTGGGGCAGCGTTCACCGCTGCTAGGGTGAGAGCATTTTCGGCACCGGTGGTAGTGTCTTGTGCCTCGACATCGGCATTGTTGCCGGGGAAGGCGGTGAGAGGAGTCTTTGGGAAGAAGAACCCTGGCGTTCGAGGAGGCAGGAACGTCATCGGCGTACCAGGGATATGCGTAGTCGAACCGTTCAGATCCAGCACCGAAGATGCACCAGCTTGACGTTCCGCTTCGATCAATCTTGCTTGTTGGAAGACGGATGCTGCGTAGGTCGGGCGACGCATGCTCGAGACTGCGCGGTTGTCTTCGACGATATCTCTTCCCATCACAGAGGTATCACCCGGCAGACGGTGGTTGAGAATCCATGCTTTGGCCTCAGAAAGGTTGTGGACCTGGTCGTTGAGCTCGCGGGCAAGATCATTTTCGTTATCGTCCTCGTCTTCGTCGTCACTGTCGGCGTTCAAGCCGCTATTGTTACGGCCACGCATCGAAGGTGGGGCGAAGGAAAGCCTTCGCTGGACCGCGGAAGCACGGCGCTCAGACAGACTCATAGTCGTCACCGACGGCATTGAAGTCCTTCGCGAAATGCCAGAGCGGTTCGAACGACGAGATTGCACCGAAGCCTGCGTAGCGCCTGTCTCGCGTCGCTCGCGACGGCAGTTGGCCATTCCGCTGCTCAAGGTACTCGAGCCTCGCTTGAGAGCAGGTTTGATGCTTGCAGAATTGCGCTTGCTCGTGAGCTTCGATAAGGCCTCGGATCTGTTGAAGTCGCTTTCGCGGCGCTGAGCGACCAGGCTGTCTTCTCCGCCGTCATCTTCCTTTTCAGCCAGACTGCCATGCCGAGCAGGGGCAAAGGAGAGCCGCTTGTTCTCGTTCCCCACTGCAGCGAGAGCGGCAGCTTGAGTTGGGTCAAGGCTGTAGATTCGCGAAGTCCTACGTTGCTTTTCCAGAACACGAAGTTCCAAACGAGGGATGACTTCGGCAGCTCCACCTCGGACGAACCTCCCGAGCTCGGTAGCGATACTTGCGCTGCGGTTGCGATTCCTACGTGCTGCCGTAGCGGTGCTGGATTCTGCAACGGTGGAGGCTGTAGGTACTCGAGGATCCGATGAGCCACGAGTGATCGTTGTGAGGAGCACACCTTGATACGAGCCACCGGAGCTTGCAGAAGGTAGACCACCGTAAGGTGTTCGAGGAGTGCGTGGCGTCATAGGGGTACGTGGTGTTCGTGGTGTGACTGGGATCTTCGCATTTCGCGGGGAGCCAGAGGAAGCGGTGAAAGTGGCTGGCGAGCGTTGCGAGTAGATCGGCGCACGTGGGCTAAGTGGAGTTGCAGGTATACGGGCGTTGGAGTAGAGCATCGACTTGACACCTCCGCCTCCGCTGTAGACGGGGGAAGGCTTTGTTGGCGAGGTGTCGTCTTTGGTATACTTGGGAGAAGATCCGACGGCAGAAGTGGGGGAGAGCTTTGAGCTGCCATTCTTCTTACTGGTAGTGGCGCTACCCAGTTGGAACTCAGGGTTGAAGCCATACCGAGGAGCGGAGATCAGCGGTTTGTCGGATCGACCACTGCTGCTGCTAGTGGTAGTAGGGAGAGGTCCCGAGTTTGGACTACTCGAAGGGCTGGTGGGGCTGTGTTGACCGTCAGCGAGAGGACTGCGCTTCATGGGTGTATAAGGCGTACGTGCTGATTCTCCTGTACCGGTAGCCCATCTGATTCCAGCGCTTGGTGGGGGTGCTAGCGATGACGAGACATCGCTCTTGCCTTCCTTGCTTCCTGGAGAGGTACTGGAGGGGGAGACCTTCAACGAGCGACCTGACTCCTTCCTCGCAGCTGGCGCCGGTCTCGAAGGCATTTGAGGCACAGCAGCACTGGCGCTACTGGAGGTTTCTGAAGCAGCTCTCCTGCTGCTCGATCCTTGCTTTGTCGAAGGAGCGCCAACGCTGATCGTGAGCCTCTTGTCATTCTTCAATCCACGTCTTCGCACCATCAGCGGTGTGGAAGGAGTCGAGGTTCCAGAACGATCCGAAGCCCAAGAAGCGTTGGCTGCGCGGCGATCGTACCAGTCGGCTCCATCCTCGCTCACTTGTGCGCTGCGAGTACCATGACCAAAGTAGTCTGAGTCTGTAGAAGCCTCTCGTCCAGGTCGAGCCGTCGACATTGCTGTCTCGGACTCCTGGCGAAGGGAAAAAGGACGAGCAAAGTTGATTGGACTCGAGGACTCGGATGCGGCTTGGCGAATGCGAGATTGGCGTGCACTGTTCGAAGGTTGTCGTGTCACCGATGGCGAGTCAGGCGAAGTGGTCTCCTCGCTCGGGATCGATTGCTGTGGTTGAGAGATTGCGTCGTCCTTCATTGTTGCTGATGCTGGCTGCGGCAGAGACAGCGGCGGAAGTGGTCAGCGAGGAAGTTGGTGGTGGACGAAGGGTAAGATCAAGAGGGGAAGACATTGCTCAAAGTCGGTACCATCATCGCTTTATGAGGAAAGCGTACTACTCGATGAATGGCCGGAGAAATCGATCTGATTCGGTACAAGCAACCGTATTCCGACGGACCATACATCCCGTCGAAGAACACGATCTTGAAATAATACCATAAAACATCGTGTCCACCATCATCGCACGCTCCCAAAGCGGTGTCGAGTCGAGTCGCTTCAAAGTACGGGACTTGCGTGACCTAGCCCAGCTCCTGCCCTGTCCTGGAAGCTGGAAGGGTATTGACCGACATAATGACGGACGACTTAATTTCTCGTGGGAGAGAAAGACCAAGAAAGGAGCTTCGTATCCGGAAGGGGACTGCGGAGTATATATCGGAGTTGAGATGATGGCAGCAGCATTGAGGCTTACAGTACTGTGTTGCATGGACACATGGGCACACACATGAAGGGCATTGAGGAATAGCGTGGATAGATCCGCGGAAGACGGATGGGAGGCTTACTGTGTTCTATCGCTTATTTTGGTCAGGCACACAATAGGAGGTGGGAAGAAGCCAGGGAAGGTGGGTGGGTCGATGCAGCACAATGCGGCGAAGATCATTGAATGGAAAACATCGATGATCAACCTGCAGGCACGAACACACACGCGCTTCTGACAGCGCTTACGCGAGACGCTGTCAAAAAGAATCCACTTCCAAGCCTCTTCTCTTCTTTCCGCCTGATCTTCTCCAGCCCGTTGCCTCGCTTAAGTTCCTCCCGTTCTCGACTTGGTCTAGTTAAAGAGAGTCGTTGCCTTTCATGCTCACACAGTATCTTATCGAGCGACGCCTTGACCACTGCAGGTCTCGGATGCTAAGGTTGATCGAGCGGCGATCTTGGACAAGGGCCAAATTTCCGTGTCTGTGTTCCGGAAGTAGATATTCTGTATTTTTTCGTGACACATGAGCGCTGTCTGAGTTCCAAACCTAAAATTAATTTAAACCTTTCCAGGAAAAGATGAACATGGCTTGCTGCCAAAAGCACGTTGAAAAGTTACGCGTATTTCCAGATGCAAAACAAAGAACAGAGATCGGTTCCCACGTTTTCCATGAAATCGGGGCCCATCAGTCTTCATGCTTGGCAAGACAATGGAGGAGGTCGAATGAGCGGGAATGGAGTCATGTCATCAAAGCGAACACTTTGCTTGGGTCGAGATGCAAACATCCCGGGCCGAGTACTCCCGATTGCCGAACATGTGATGAAAGAGGTCTCAGCGTTTGCGAAACAAATCGAGGAAATACAGAAAGTACCCAAAATTGAGGTTACAAAAATACCATTCTCACAGACGAGGACTCGAAGAGTTGATCCGTCAGGCTTAGTCACGCTTTACTTCTTCTAATCCAACGAGCTCGATTCAGTCTCGAGATCTCACACAGCACGACAGTATGTTAGTGTTACCGATATGAATGACAATACGAACGAATGACGCCAAGATGGATAGTGTTACATGGTGGTGATAGTGTTAAAAAGACAGGCATCTTCTTGATTTCCTTTTCTCTTTGGGTTTTCTTTTTCGATAAGCAGAAGCTTAGACACGTTGCGAGCGAGCAAAAACCTTCACGACCTGCGCTTCTTAGCGTTTGTCGGTGCTGCATCTTCCTCGTCCTCCTCGCTGTCGTTGGCTCTCTTCGTGCCGTTGCCGCTGCTCGCCTTGCTAACCACTGGCGGTTGACAATTAGGACAGTGCCATTCGCCTTCCGGGATCGCCTCGAGCTTCGGGTTCAAGCAATGCAAATGCCAGGGGTTCTCGCACTTTTCACACTCCAACAGTGCGTTCTCCTCGCCTCCTTCGCCTTCCTCCTTGCCACAAACCATGCATACCTCTTGACTCGGTACGACTTCAGGCCATCTTGGCAGTTCGCCGTATCTCTCGCCGAGATTCCTGGCGAGGTAGAAGGTGGTATTTTGACCCGCTGCAATGTCCAGCACAGAGATCCCGTCGAGGGTTTCGCAGCGTAGAGGTTTGACGGCGGACCTTGGCTTGCCTTCTCCCAGCCCGAGTTCTCCACAGTTGGCATTTTGGCCCCAGCAGATGTTCATTGTCGCACCGTGGTCCCCGGCGATCGATGCATCTTCGGTAGCTGTGCAGAGGAGAGTGACACCACCCAGACCGACGTTGAAGACTTTGACTCCCATGAGGTCGGGAAGGTATTTGAACGTCATGAATCCTTGTCCGGCCGATCCGTCTCCACTGGTCTTCCACTTGCCTGCCAACCAGAACATGCTCTGACCGTCGACTACGGCAGAGTTCGTTGGACCAGCATAGATAGCCTTGGCTCGCATCACAACGTTCTCCCTCGCAAACTGCGGTACCAGTGTTGGAATGAGTTGATCTTGCTGTGAGCCGAGGCCAAGACGTCCGTATCCACCGAAACCCCAAACGTAGACGAAGCCATCCTGGTCGAGAGCGATGGTATGTTGCTGACCGCACGCAATCTGGGTAACGTGCTTGTCTGCCAACTGCTTGACGAGGAACGGTTCAGAGAAGGTGTTGAATGCAAGTCGGTTGGAGGAAGTGAAATGCTCGCCGGTACGCCCATTGCCGAGTTGACCCTTTTCGGAAGAGCCCATGGTGTAGACTTTGCCGGCTTGGGTGAGCAGCATGGAGAAGGTGAGACCGCACGAGGCGGCGACGATGGGGTCGCGTTCCTTGATGAAAGCGCCTGTTTCGATGCGTGTAAAGATAGGTACGGTTTGAGATTCTGGATGACCGCATTGGCCTGACGTGTTGAGACCGGCAGAGTAGATGGTACCGGAAGCGGTGACGAGGAGGGTGTGGGAACGTCCACAGGCAGCAAAGATGATCTGACCCTTAGGACCGGTGGGGAGGGCTGGCGAGAAGTCGGTGGAGGGGTCGAGGAGGTATGCATCCCAGACGGCAGGACCCGAAGGTTTTGGCGAGTTGGGAATAGAACGAATAGGGAGACCGCATTGGCCTTGCTCATTGCGGCCGATGATGTAGGCGGCTCCCTCGACAGAAAGAAGGACGGCATGACATGACGAGTGCGACGAGAAGATGCGCTTCATGCGAACATTCGAGACGGACCGCAAGATGTGTGGTGCTGGGAGATCCGGGCTACAGTGCGAACGGATAGATAGAGGGAGCGGGTCAGTTGCTGTACGGAACGCAAGCTTGTGCCACGCCATGCAAGGACCAAGGATCGAAGATGCTTACTGGTTGGGGTTCGTTGCAAGAGGGGGACCACTCTTAGTAGCTTTGCGTCCGAGCGTTGGCCAGTCGATACCGCCAGCAACGAGCACTCTGCCCCACTGTGGAAGGTCGGCTTTCGACATGCTGTGTATGTGTGTAGTTGTGTATGGATATGCTTGGCCGATGGCACCGATGCAGGGTCCACCAAGTTATCGCAAGTTTAGGCGGTGATGTTTGTTGCAAGAATAGAGAATGTGGGCGTCGAGGAACGTTCTGCGTCTGTATGCACTGCTGTGCTTGTGTAGTAAATCGGGTAGAAGGGGGCTAGGGGGATGCGTGCCACAGGAAGGATGGTGATGGCGAGCAGGTCGGTCTTGAGAAGAATGAGAAATGAGAAGGTTGAAGTGTTGGATCGCTCTGAACAACGTCGACGGTCGAACAGCAGCGCAAAGGCCTCACACAGCGATGTCGCGTGGAGAGAGAAAGAGACTCGCGTCGCGCAGAGTAAGACCTCGCAGTACGCTATCGCACGAAAGATTCAAAAAAAAGGATGCGCGTCTTACGCGACTTTGAATTTCTCCTTGCTGTCAAATTCAGACACCGCTGCTGCTGCTGCTGCTGCTGCTTCTGCTTTGTTGCTTCTCTGATGCGGTTGTGCTGTTCGAGAGAGGCCGAGACCAACACACACACACACGCACACACACACACACACACACACCAACACCTCTTCAGCTTTCGAATATTTCATCTTCTTACCAACGAAATCTGATCGGGAACTGGCATTGGTCCGACCAGAGCTCTTAGGATTGTGTAAGACGTACAATCCGATGTGAAGGCGAACACATATGTGAATGGTAAGCTTGGTTGCTTGGTTGCTTGGTTGCTTGCTCGACTCACAGTAAAGCGATCCGGCGGGCGACGTGGAATGCTCGCCATTTCGCTCTCGTACCGCATGAAAACTGATGTCCCTGTCATTCATCTTGGTTGGCGAAGCGTAAAGCGACGACGGATTGCAAACAAATCCAAGACGTCCATTTCTGCTGCTGTGTGACAAGCCCCTTTGCGTTGTGCATCTGGCTCGCTTGGCGCATTTGAGCTACTCCATTCCTTGTACAGTACGCCTCTCCCCATCGCCTTCTTGCTTACTCCGTGGCGTGTTTGCCTAGACGGTGTCTTTCCTTGCGCCAAGCATTTGAACCGTTTGCTCTTTGTGAGCAACAAAAAGGGCGCGAGGGTTTTCAGCTGCAGACGAGTTTGCATAGGCGAGTGCCCGTTGGGTTGGTCTAGACGGCGGAGTAGGAAGTGGTGCCTGATCTCGATGAGGGTGAATGGAAGATTGCTGTATGAGCAAGAGTATTGAGATGCACAGCTCCGGTGAAGGATGCACACACAGGAAGGAGAAGGAGAGAGAGGCGGGCAGGGAGATGGGAGAGGAGATAGACGCGCATGGGGCTCGGCTATCATCAGTGCCAACACCTGCAGCAACTGCAGCATCAAACGAATCTGCACGTCGTCGATCCCCGCCTTCCTCCCACATTTCCAGTCACAACACTTCTGAACCTCAAATGATCTTCTTCAGCCCGGAGCGAGCTGGGAAGACGACGTTGTACAGCGGTGTACAAACGAACGAAGCTTTCTCCCCCTGATGCGAATGTGGTTTTTTTTTCGGTGTACCGAGATGCAGGGTAGACACAGCAAGAACGCGGGTGCTCTACATGACCAGTCCTTGGTGCAAACAGCAGAGACATTGTGGCATGTGGCGTGGAGCGCACTGCACAGCAACTCAGCTTGTGTTTGTCCGGACAATCCATTCTCAGCCTCTAGGAATGCTTCCACTCCCGTGGCTCGTCACTTTAGCTGTCTCCATGCCATCTCAGCTGCTTAAACGTGCAAACGAGATGTCCTGCTTGCAGATCCCTGCAGTTGATCTTCTCTCGCGTCTCCTTCCTCCTGTCCGTTGTCGGACAAGGCCGCTGTAGAGAACGTTATGCTCCTGCATCTCATGTGTCTCCGCTCTTTTCGTGCAGGGTTGGCCTTCCGAATTGTCCGTCTGACCCGGACTAACTTCCTTCGGTCTCCGCTTCGACTCGATCAGTTTCCATATAAACAACCCTCCTCTTGCAACTCTTGGGAGCCTTCCTTGATATCTTTCCCTCCCCACGTCTCCACTCCACTCCACTCCCATACCTTCCCCCCTTCGCCCCCTTTCCTCCACCCCATAAAGAGCGATCTCGACAACGCCCAATCGCGGCACCCAACACTCCTTTCCGACCGTACTTTAGTTCCTTCCTCTTCTCTGTTGTCTATCTCAACCCAAGATGAAGTTCACCGCTCTGCTCACCAGCGCCCTGCTGGCCGGCTCCGCCATCGCAGGTGCCGTTCAGAGCACCGAAGCTACCCCTCTCACCCCGGAAGCTGCTAAGGATCTCAAACCCGCTGCTGCTGGCGGTGATAAGATCAAACTCCCCATCACAACCGCCAACTCTCGTGGCGCTTCCGATGTCAAGCCCAAGCTCATCGCCACTCAGATCATGGACACCGTCACCAACGCTCTCACCTCCAGCCCCGTCTCGAGCCTTGCCGGTATGAAGCGTCACCGTCGTACCATCGATGCCGCCGCCCAACACGACGAGGCAATGGAAAAGAGAGCCTTGCCTCCGCTCAGATTCCCTTACTATGATGCCAAACAGAAAGTTCGTGGTGTCTCCCTCGGCGGTTGGTTGGTCGTAGAAAATTTCATCACTCCTAGCATCTACGGTCAGACTGGCAACCCCAACATCATTGACGAGTGGACGTTTGGAAGCTTGCAGCCTCGTGATCAAGCCGTTCGAATCTTGCAGAATCACTTGAACACTTTTGTTAGTGAAGACGACATTCGTCAGATCGCCGCTGCTGGCTTGAACCACGTTCGTATCCCGATCGGATACTGGGCATTGGAGGTTGGTCCTGGTGAGCCGTTCCTGAAGCTCAACCAGTGGGATTTGCTCAAGAAGGCTGCGCTCTGGTGTGGCAAGTACGGTTTGAAGGTGCTTATCGACTTGCACGCTGCTCCTGGTAACCAGAATGGGTTCGATCACGGTGGACACCGTGGTGTTAGCACGTGGGCTCAAAACGCTACCAACGTTGACCGAACCGTCAAGATCCTTCAGACCATGTCCAGGGAGTTCTCCCAGGCTAAATACGGCAACTCGGTCGCTGCTCTCGAATTGCTCAATGAACCCGTTACCGATAAGAACGTTGTACTTGACTTCTACCAGCGCGCTTACGAAGTCGTTCGTTTCCCCAACGGCCGAGCCAACGCCGAGTCCCCCTTGCTCGTCGTCGTAGGTGACGAATTCGTCAACCCCGCCTTCTCCACTTACTGGAACGACAAACTCCTCCCACCCAAATTCGAAGGCGTCTCCCTCGATTCCCACATCTACACCATCTTCGACGACAACGCCCTCCGCCTCACTTCCAAAGACCGCATCAACTACTACTGCTCCCTTAAACCCAAATGGGCCAGCGCAAACAAGATCCACTACCAACTCGTTGGCGAATGGACCCCCGCATTCACCGACTGTGCACAGGGAATCAACGGACGAGGCCGCGGAAGTCGCTACGATGGTTCCTTCACGGGAAGCCGAGGTAAGATCAACTCTTGCTACGGCAGGAGCGGTGATGCTACCACCTTTAGCGCTAACTACAAGAGATTGTTGGGTAGCATGTGGGAGGCGCAGGTGGATGCCAACGAGGGTGGGATTGGTTGGTTGATGTGGACTTGGAAGACCGAGGCTAAGGCAGCGGAGGATTGGAGTTACCAAAAGGGTTTGCAGTACGGTTGGATCCCTAGGGACCCTACTCAGAGGCCTAACGGTATCAAGTGCTGATCGGCACAAAAGAGGCAAAAGAGATGCTGAGCTCCCTTGAAAGGTATAGGTTGAGCAAACTGGTAGCATCGACTTCCTTTTCTTCTTCAAAGTTACTTCTTCGCTTGTTCTGAACATTATTCGTTATTCACTCTTACTGTCTTTACGACCTTATATCCTTCTTCCCTCACGCCATTTTTTCTAATCAATCTTTTCAGATCTACTATCGTCAGTCAACTACCATCAGTCGTGTCTTTGCGTTGCTTTGCTGAGATGTGTGTATTTGTGCGTGTCAATATCTACGCAGCGCCGTTAGTAGCTTCCCACTTCTCCGCCTCCTTCCCCTCCTCAGCTAGCCTTTGCTTCCGCAACAAGTCCACCAACGTCTTTGCCAATCCTTGCGTACCTTGCTTCTTCTTCGCCGACAAAGTCAGTATCTTCATACCTTCCTCTTCTCCACCTTCCAACGCCATCCTGTCCTCAGCGATCTCTTTGGCCTGCTTTTTGATCTTTTCCAACTTGAACTTTGCTTCGTTGATTTCCTCTTGCGTCGTAAAAAGATCCGCTTTGTTGACGATGATCAACCTCGCTTTACCCGGTAGGTCTTGCCGGTAGGAAGCGAGTTCGTTGTACAAGATCTGCAGGTCTTTCCCAGGCTCCGGTTGGGTGAGGTCCAAAACGTAGGCTAGGAGGGAACATCTTTCGATATGACGCAAAAACGTATGTCCCAACCCACGGTTGTCCGCTGCGCCATCGATTAGTCCTGGAATATCGGAGAGGACAAGTCTGAATTCTTCCTCCTCCCCAACACCTTCCACTTCGGGGACGTAGGCTCGATCGTCGCCGTACCCCTCTTCCACTTCCGCATCGTCCACGTCGAGCACCGAACCATCCGATCCGAGACGGACTACACCAAGGTTAGGCGAAAGTGTAGTGAATCGCCAGTGACCAACTTGAGCTTTCGAAGCGCTGATGGAACGCAAGATGGTCGATTTACCCGCATTGGGGAGTCCAACGAGACCAATATCGGAAGGGCGTTTGAGCTCGAGCATCACTTCGAGGGCTTCACCCCATTCGCCCCTTGTTGCGAATTTAGGCGAACGGTTGTTGGAAGACAGGAAAGTAGGGTTGCCCAACCCACCTCGACCACCGGCAGCGAGCAAGATGCCAGGGGAGTCAGCGGGGGTGGGTTCGTCAAGGTCGATCCTCCACAGCTCGGTCGTTGTTTCAGCGTCCAGATCTTGCTCTTGGTCCTCATAGGGTGTCACTGAAGCAGCGGAAGGTTGATCGGCAGAAGAAGCGGAAGATGTAAGGGTGAGGCCGGAAGCAGTAGCGGCGGCGTTGGCGGCTCGTGCTTGAGCGAGGTATCGACGTCGACGACGACGGTCGAGAGCGAGACGCATTTCGGCGGCGCGGAATTCGTTACGTCGATAATTGGTCTCTTCGGCACGAGGGTAGTGGCGCCAAACGCGATCGCGGAGCAGTTGAAGCTGGCGGGCGACTTCGGGATCAAGTAGATCTTCTCCATCGATTTGCTGTTCTTCTTCCTCTGCTTGCCTTTGCTGATGCGAGACTTCGTCGACGTTGCCTGACTCCCGATCAGCCTCGTTGGTCTCATACTCGATCTCCTCTGGCGGTGGGCGAGAACGTGCAATACGTCGACGCTCCTCATCCTCTGCAGCAAGGACCACTTCTTCCTTTGCAACTACGCCGGTGGGATCCCACTTGGCTTTGGCTGCACGACGAAGTAAGTCCGAGTAGTACTCTTCTGCCTCTTCTTCTTCCTGAATGCGCATACGCCGTGTTGCTGTGACCACAGTACCAACGGGCACTTCGACGTACTTGTCCTCCGCTTTCTTTCCATGCAAGAAACTTCCCTGTCCATGTGGGCCATCAGCACCACGGAACCGCCTCGACACGCGAGCGAGCGTAGTAGGTCCACTGACGGCGCGAATGTAGATCGACCCACCTGAGCCCCCGTTACCTCCAGAAGGAGGACCGAACTCGACGAACTTTTCACGGTGGAAGGAGACACAACCATCACCACCTTTGCCCCCGGTGACGCGAAGGTAGAGCTGGTCGACAAAGTTGGAGTGTCGATTGCGCTGCCACTCTGCCTTTCGTTTGGCTTTTACTGCCTCGGCGCTTGGGGCGATGGCTGATGTAGAAAAGCTTCGAGAGGAAGGACCGCGGTTGCTTTCCCAGCTAGACCTGGCTCCCCGCTGCTGCTGCTGCTGTCTCGGTCGGGAGTTCGAACGAGGGCCAAAATTGCCTCGCGAATTGACATCCGAAGCGTTTCGCCTGACAGGTTCTGGCAGAAGACCTTGCTCAGTGATGACATTGCTGAAGCCACCAAACTGCAGCAAGGCTGAGCGAACGTTTCGACGCAGGCTCGAATTGCGGGAGCTCGCTTTGGCGCCCGGGCGAGCAGTGAGCGTTGATGTTCTGCGTTCCAGCTTGATCTCTACAGTCACGGGCGAGGTATCGAGGTAGAATTTGGCGTCGTGCCTAATGATGGCATCCTCGGGCGTGCTCTCACTGGCTTTGCTCTCGTCAATGAAGTAGGACGGCTTCGATGCTGTCTCCATGTTGCATAGTGGTGCGATATCATTCCAACCGGGATGTAATGCCGAAGGATTCTGAAGTGAGCGGGATGACAAGTGCACCTGAGAAGCTGGCATGTTCTCGGCGGGAGCTTCACAGCCGACTAGAGGGCCCATGCCGACGAAGCGAGCGTGATCTTTGTCCGAGAGATAGGTGCGCGGAGGTCGAGATGGTACAATGGGTGGCAAGACAACGGTATGGATGCCATCGTTGTTGAGCGCTTTACGCAAACTTTCTTTGTCGAAGAACGTGACACTGCCATATCCGAACAGCCTTTGCGTTGATGGCTCACGAGGGAAGTGGAAGTGCTGTATGGGTCCAAACTTGGCTGCAAGCTGTGAGAGCAGCGATAGAGTATGAACGACGGATACGAGATGCTTACCGCCTTTGGGTCGGACAAACACCGTTCTCGCCAATGCGGGGTCAGAATCGGGTCGTTCCTGCGCGCGCTGGGTGCGCAATGGTTCGAGCGTACTGGAGGAAGAGGAGGACGGGGCGGAATGTGCAGATGATCGTGGAGGCGGTGCCAGATCCTCATCGAACTTGTAATCTGTTGAACGAGCAGATGCAGAGGTCGCGAAAGGTCGAAAAGAGTTGAATGCCAGGGAGATCGATGCTTGCTGGCTGGCAAGCAAAGGCTGCAGTCTCAGCAACGTTCGTTTCGCCGCCATCTTTCTGAAGCGTAAGATGATTGTAAAGAGTACAATGCCGATGACGGAAAGTTGGATAGAAGGCAGCCAAGATTGATCGTTCAGAAGACTCCACTTTTGCTCAGTCAGGGTCCGCAGAAAAAAGAAGACAAGAAGCACATTTCTTCCTGCGACCTCAAATTCCGATTTCCGAGGTCTCATTGCCATACCTGCTCTCCTCTCGGAATCATCAGCTCAAGCCGTTCCGTCTTTGCTGAAAGCGTCACTCACACTCGCTTTGAGGATGAGTGTCAGATAGCTTACCACGCTCCAAGCTCACACACACGCACACATTGAAAGATGTTTTCAACGCTTGACAGGATTGCATTGCAACCATAACTTTAGCCATCCAGCCCGACATCTTACTTGTCCGCCTTGTCGCCACCTTCTCCCTCGGCAGCCTTGAGACGCAACCTCTCCTTCTTTCCCAACCTCTTCTTCTGTTGCTTCTCTTCTCCATCCTTGTTTCTGCTCGTGTTACCGTAGACGTCCTTCCTGAACTGACCCAACCTCTTACCCAGATCAATGGGCCTGTTCTTGCCCCTGCGGTAGGGTTGCAAATTCTTCAAGCCGACGACGTTGTTAAGCTGTTCGTCGTCGGCAAGAAGAATGTCGACGGCAGACATACCGTAGTCGGCCTTTGCGACTTGAGCGTACTTGAAACGGGTGGGTAGATCGCCGATCATGTCTTCGTAGTCGAGGTTGTAGTACGAGTCGATCATTTCCTTCGCCGCTGCCTTCTTGTCTGTCGCTGATGTGGGAGCGCCAGAGGATGAGGAAGAAGGAGCGAAGTCGGCATTCATGGCGTCTTCGTCTACGCCGTCATTGTCATCACCCTCTCCTTCTTCGTCAGACAAAGGTTCGCCTGGGTTTGAAGAGGAAGTCTTGGACAGAGCAGCTTTGAGCTTCTTCTTGAGCTTCTTGCGGTCTTTCTTGCTCAGTTTCTTGTCCGCCAACCTAGCACGAAGTGCAGCTTCTTTCGACCCAGCAGCCGCAGTACCATCGTCACCTTCATCGCCATCCATGAAGTCGGCGTCCATCTCGATCTTGTCCTCGTCATCATCCCCACCCTTCTTCGCCTTCTTGCTCTTCTTACTGCTCGGTCCAGCATTGCTAGCCTCGTGCTCATTGATAATATCGTCAATATCAATGTCATCATCCCACTTCGGCTTCTCTCCATCATCCTCACCCTCGTAGTAGTTGTCTCCAAACGCTTTCTGCATCGCCTTGTCGTGCGCATCCGGATCGAAATCACCTTCGAGATCGAGGTCGTCGAAGTTGTCAACGCTTGAGCCAGTCACTTCGCGCAACTTCTTGAGCTTGTCAACGATCTCTTGACGTTTGAGGTTCTTGAGACGTGAGAGCTCTTGCATCTTGAGACGCCTCTCTTCTTCTTTGCGTGCAGCACGTTCTTCACGTTTGCGCTTACGCGTGTTGTCTTCACGACGAGCAGAGTCTTTAGGTGTACGCGAGTAGGTCGGGATGGTGAGCGATTCGGGGCCTTGTTCGAATCGGAAGTTGTATGCGGTCTCGAAGGCGTCTGCCATGGAATCGAATGATGCTTCTGATTCGAGGTCGGCAGCTTCGGCTTCCCAGTCACGACCGTATGCCTGTCCGGATGGGCCATCGTCGTTCTCTTCGCCGTCGGCTTCCTTGCCTTCGCTCGCCGATGCAGACTTGAGGAGAGATTTGGAAAGCTTGGGCTTGGCGGGTCGAGCTTCTTCCGCAGACTTGTCGATCCAGCCACGGTTGAGGATGTAGTTCATTAGGAAGTCCTCGTCCGCTTTCGAGGCTTCTGGAGCAGCAGAGACGACATTGGTTGAAGAAGAAGCTGCATCGGCTTCACGGTTTCGGCGAATAGCTTGGCGAATGGTGTCCTCATCTGCGTCTGGTCCGAGTGAAGCGATCACCGCATCACGATACGAGTTGCCACTGCTACCACTCGCTTCTGAACGTTTGACGAAAAGATCGTCCTCGTCACCCACACCGGCGTGGAACGCTTGCGAAACCTCTTTCCTGAGCTCCTCCTGCTCTTGTGCAAATGGCATGCGCTCCTCGTCATCGTCCTGGAAGATGCCCTTGACACGGTCGCTGGTTGTGGCGTCTGCAAGCGCTTCGGCTGGATTTTCGGACGTCTCGATCAATTCCTGCACTCGTTGCCTCTGGTAATCCTGCAGTGTAACCTTCTTCTCCTTCTTCGTAGTACCCTTCTTTCCGCCTGCTGCTGCCGAAGAAGTGCCTGCGCCAGATTGACGAGCAGCGCGCTCAGCGGCTTCCGCCTCCTGCGCAAAGATGTCGGTCTTCGAATCGTACAACGCCGCATCCTTGTTCCTGATACGCTGCAGCGTACGGAAGATAGCAGCGTCAACATTAGCTGTGACTTGATCACCGTCTTCGTCTTCGGTCACATCACTTTCGCTGTCGGTATCGCTGTCGGATCCAGAGTCGAGCGCATCTTTCCCATACTTGGCTTCGAGTTGGTGGATTTCAGCACGTTGCTTGTTGTGAAGGTAACGCTCGGCAAAGTCTTTGTTGATGGTGAAGTGGTTGAGAGAGTCTTCGGGACGCTCACGGATGTCGAGCTTCGAGCTCGAGCCGCTGTCGCCGTTCGAGTCGGCGAGGATGTCCATCTTTGCAACAAGACACCTGACAAGTGGGGTGAAGAATGGTGTTGGTGTTGAGAAAGGTGTGAGAAGGTGAGGCTGAGCTAGAAGGCAAAATTGTCGGACTCAGGGTCAAATTGCTGCACAAAGAAACTTTTTTGAACTTTTTGAGCCGTTTCTCGGATCTCGGCACAAGCAGCTCGAATTTACACAATTTGTTACATCGAAGCAGCTCAACTTTTTCCTTAATTTTTCTCAAGCGTCTTCACGCATATCAAGGCTTCCGGGAAGAACGAAAATGCGATTACGATGTGGAATGAAGACTGATGCGGAACGAATGGAAGCGGGCAGCGAGCATCTACTTGTTTGATGCGGTAAGAGAGCCGGAGAACACTGAGGTCTATAGAGAAACGTCCAGAATTGAATTGAGTGACTAGAAAGAGCCTCTGTGGGCGCCCAACTTGCTCAGAATGTTGGAGCTGAGCTTCTTGGTCAGAACGTGTCCTGCAGAAGGACGCCTAGCCTTGGCAATGCCAGGCTCGTTGATCTGAACAGGCGACTCGAGAACTCTTTGGGCGTCAATATTATCCTGTCTGTCGCCGTCTCGATGGATAGCAGGCCTGGCGGCAGCGAGCTGCGAAAGCGGGCTTGGCCGATGGACGAAATCCTTACCTGCAGACTTGGCAGGAGAAATATCTTGGCGAGGACTCTGAACACGCGATGGAGCTGACCAGCCAGTTACAGAAGAATTGTCTCCAGGTGTTGTCGGAGGAGGCGACGAGACCGATGAAGAGAAGCTGACCGAGCTCATCGCAGGAGATCCAATGCTCGATCCATAGGGACTTCCACTGTTGCTGTGTTCATACGAGCTGGGTGCCGGGGAAGGAAGCGAGAGCTCTTTTACCTCTGCTTCTGTGAGCTCTACCGGCTTCAGATCGGTGTCGCTGGGCACGGTGAAGAATCTCCTTTGCATTGGGACCTTCCGATGCAGTCCCTCTGGACGCAGGCTCGGGCTTGCACCCTTCCTGAATTTCGCATGCAGAGGCACATTCACTGCGACAATGTGCGAGACGGAGTTGACCCAGACGCAGGCCGCCATGACCGGCACCACCTCCTTGCTCTTGCCCTTGCCTCCTTTCGCATCCACCGCATGGGTGCTTGGGTCAGTAAGCTTAACAATAGAATCCCAGAGTGCGAGCTTGGCTGCTGCTTTCACCTCATCGTAATCTGGCTCGAATGACGAGGAAGCGGAATTGAAGTGAGGGAACAAGGCCGAAATGGATACGGCGGGCATCTCGACTCGCTTGACAGTGACGTCGACGAAGAAGCCATATTCTCCTGAGCCCGAGCCCTCGCAGGTCTTGCATTGCGACTTGAGAGTGCCGTGACAAGTGTTGCACTTGAGCTCTCCTGCACCTTTGCAGCGGCGACACCAAGCCTGAGCATGAGCCTTCTCGCGTCCAGTACCGGAGCACCAGAAGCATTCATCCGCTTTCTCTGCCTTGCAAGAGCTGCACGCTCCAAGGCCGCTGCCGTCACATTTGACACAGCGAGCATTGGTACGAAGGGAGGTAAGCTCGATGGTCTTCTTGGATTTGCCCTTGATCTGCGCAATGTCGAGCTGCTCATGTCGGATCCCCATCGACCAGGGGCTCGGCATCGGCGGCAAGTCAGCAATTCCGCTGGAAGTGAGAGGCAGATCCTCTCTTGCGTGATTCGGCGATGAACTGAAGTTGGCAGCGTTGAGAGGACCGATACGGCGCCAGGTAGCAGAACGAGACTCCATGACGACCATGGCCTTGATAAGCGATAGGCGTTGTGCGGCGAGAACCTTGACACGCATAGCGTCTTTGCGCGCTTGTCGCTCCTCATCGCTGGTCTCGTGCTTCTTGGTCGGAGGAAGCGGCTGTCCGTCTTCGCCGAATTCGCGGCGAGGAGCATCACACAGCGAAGGATAGCGTGACACGATCAGATCGACGCAATCTGACGCTGCGAGCTCACGCTCCGGGCTGTGTGAAACAAAAGACGAAGTTACATCGAGAAAGGGCAGAGAAGGAAGTCAGCATCCAGATTCTCGTTTTGACAGGAGCGGAGTTGCAAAGACGCGTGCGAGCGCCACCATCCATGCTCACAGCGGGCATGGTTCGTCATACGAAATGTTGTTAAAGGATTCAACTTACAGTGTAGAAGCGCTGAAAGCAATATCCTTGGGCTCGAGTCGAGTGAAGGGCTTGATGCCATCGCCGATGACGGACGTAGAAGACCCACGGCGCTCATAGCTATGGCCTGAGGAGGATGGAGGGGTCAAGCTGGTCTGAGACTGCCAAGGCATCATCCTGGCCTTGCCAGCAGTATGCAGTCCGATATTGACATCTTCGTTGATCCACTCAATCTCTGCGTTATCTGCGACCCTGGGCTCGGTTTGAGACTCGAAGTGCTTTGTTACGCGATCACCTTGATGAATCTGCCAAACGGATGGTCGGAAGGGCGAGCCAAGCTCGGGAGATGGAGGAGCTGAACTTGCCTGAACAGTGTCGTACAGCCTGGAAGAAGACGGCATATGTGCAGACTGCAGAGATGAAACTTTGCTATGAGCATACTCGTTTCGAGCGTCATCCATTGACCGCTGAAAGCCTTCGAAGCTCGGCTCAGGCGGTGTCCTGATCTCATGCTCATGTGAGTCGCTCGAGCTTCTACCCGAAACCAGACTTGCAGCTGGGGGCGAATCCTTGGAAGACGAAGCCGACTCAGGCGGACGGAGTTCTCTGTGGCTTGATCTTTGCTGCTCATCCTCCTGAGTTGTTCCACGTTGGCGGTCGGTAGCATCATTGTGAGCGAGTGAGAGCTGCTCGATCAAATGTGCATATGAGCTGTCATTCCAGCTGGCATCGAGTGGCTCTTCCACTACCTTTCCGACATAGTGTGCGTTCGGATCCGCGTAGCCTTCTGCATTGTATGCGTACTGATCTGCGCTGCTGCGGGAGAGCGCTTCGAACTTCATCTTGACTGCCCTATGAAGATGATTCCGTTGAATTGCTTGGACTACTGCTCGTCTTCGACCGCCTTGTAGGAGCTGAATCTGAGTGCAGGGCGAAAGCTTGGCTGAGTCTGGACTTGATCCGCTTTTGTCTGGAGACGATTGCCGAGAGGGTCGTCAAAAACGAGCTGATTTCCAGGTCTCCGTACGCGAGATGGACTGAAGATGCGGAGAAGTGCTGCGTTGTGAGTGCTTGAGCTTGCTGTGAAACCGGAGCTCTCGCAATGGCTGCTCTGACGACCGATGGGATATGTCGATGAAGCTCGAATATCTGCTTTGATGGCTACTTCAGTTCAAGCGAAGCTAGAGGCTGTTGTTGGTGTTGGTCAGGGCGCTTATTGTGATGAAGGTGGATTTTGCGGGGGGCGCTAGATTGAGATTAAAGTAGGAAAGGTGCGAGCGGAAGGAGCGATGATGAAGAAGTTCAGGAAGAGGCTCGATCGCTAGGCTCGAGGCTGATGTCGTTGGCTTCAAAGAAGCGCGATGCCCGAGGGTGCCTGCAAACTCCACAGTGAAGGAAGTATCTGCAGATTCGCTTCTTTGTGTCCAGACGCAAGGCTCGATCTGAACGGAGAAGAAGGAGTAGCGGTCGGCACAGCAATGCTGGGCAAAGCGGCCAAAGCGAGAGCGAACGTTGCGTGGCAGTCGAGAGACACGGTCTAGCGATTCATAGACCACTTGGTGTATGAATCCTGGCGATACGGGGCTGTATCAGAAGATCCTGTGTTCGTGACTGATCAGAAGGAGGGGGCTTGAATGCGCTCGAAAAGAGGGTGATAGGCGGGAAGTGTGACTATGGCTATGCTAGTATGAACGATGAGATCACATTTACAAAGTCGTCCGCATATTGCAAGTTTGCTCGGTACCACACTGATTCCAGGCGAGACGTCCAGAACGACGAATTGAACCTCAGAATGACGATGCTGCGCTTGGGTATGCTGTGACGACGTATCTGTGTCACGGCGATATTGTCCCTTGTGATTTGCGAGTCTTCAGCAAGCGCGCAAGAGGATAAAGATCTCTTCTCACATCCCAATTCCAGCGTACAAGACAAGCAAGGAAGGAGACACAGAGGGCTGCATTTCTTCGAATGTATGCAACCTACATGCACAAAGGGTCAACGGGGGGACTGATACCCTGTAGCTTAAAAAAGGAAGATCGGACAACCAGCTTTTGTTTCGGCAACGCAGCCGCACTGCCTTCCGAGACTGTTTCTATTTACAAACAGCGTCTCACAATTGACTGTAAATGTATCAGCGTTGCCAAACAACAATCGAAAGCCGTGTGCAGTCACCGGAGGAGATCGACAAGTCAACTTAGCAATCGACGAGCGAGCATACTTTTGCTTCTCAGAGGCGAAGGTGCAGCGGCTCCCATGCGTCGAATGTTTCGAAGACGGGTATCAAGGATACAAAAGCTTTGAAGCCTTAAGAACCGTGGTCTGGTCAACGCAAGCGATGATCGCTCCTTGCTCTTCCCCATTTGAAGTTTAGAACTCGGCATCCGAAAGATCCAAATTTTGATGTCGCACACAAACTTCGTGACTCTCCGAAGTCAAAGTCAAAGGATGCCAAATGACATCTCTTCGGCATCGAGGTGAGGGGAGATCTTTGGCGAGCTAACGGACAAAGGAGTATCGGGTGCGGCTCGCTTGTTCCTTTGTGCGCTAGCGTACCGTGCAGCGGGCGCGAGGAGGTTGGTCCATGCGACCCTCTGCGAACTCGGTTGGCGGTCCGGCACGTCGGGTTTGAAGGACACCCAGAAAACCCAGGATTTTTGGCGTCTGTGTGGGCAACAAACATATCAAACTTTTCCAAACTTGTCAAACTTGTTTGTACTTTTCTCCAAACTTCTCCCTTTATATCCTCGCACTTTGCCAAAGTCTGCAAAGTTTGCTGTTTCTCGGCAATGTTTGCTTTCCACTCTTCCACCAGCCTCACGTAGAGCAGGTTTCGGTGTGATTGACGCGTGAATGGCTGCAAGTTCCACACTGTCGGCTGAAAAGTCGAGTGTACCCCAGTCTGCAAGCCACATCTCAAAGCTGCCACGCTAGCATCAATGTGATTCTAGCTGAGCTGAGCTCCCATACCAGCGCTGCTGTGCTGATAGCGAATGTAGCTACGCAGGCAGCTCCTTAATTTTCTCAGCGTCTTATAAGGTCTGGAGGGTGTCAAGAACGGAACCAACCTGACTGTATGCTGATGAAAGTTGACCGGTAGGCGCCCTCTAAATTAAGATCTTCTATGCTTGCCGGTGGTCTTCTTCATTGCAGAGATCACGTCGGAAGTGCTCGACATCCAGTGGATTTGCTGAGGGTCTTGCAGTGGTCTCGGCAAATGCCGAAGTCCGGCGGAACTGACATATACGTATGCAAGGCAGTGCCACGATGAGCTGTGTTGCGGCATCATTCACGAACGCTGCAATTCTCGCAGAACCAAACAATGTTTGATCGGGCAGACCAAGTTATGTCGCATCGCGATCAATTTTCAACGCCAACAATGTGTCTCGAAACTTGGGATATCTGAAAGCTCCTCAGCGGATCTTTGGTGCCTATTCTAAAACATCCTGTGTGCAATGCCCAGCCGATAAGCAGGTTGGGTCTTTTGCACGACAAGATTTGAGACTCGACATCTAGAATTAAGAAGAGGCGTAGACGAGCGGCTCCCAGGTGGGCGCATGGTGCGGCAGCTCAGGCGTGGGCGTAAATGTGGGCGTGAGCAGCCGTGAGACACGCAGCCGCTGCTTCTTTTCATAGAACGGACCGCTTTCTTCCACTGCTTCATCAACGGGTATGGATGCCTAGGTTGCGTGCTAGCTGCCTCGAAGCCGTTACAGCCTGTCTACCAACTAGAACGCCTTTCAAGATTTGCGTTCAATGACCTTGACCGGATTTCGGTCCTGACTCAGTGAGTTTGAGCGCGACAGCCGGTCTATCGGATCAGGCGGCGGTGGGTCATTCCTAGACGAACTTCTCGGCAGCTATATGCAGCTCATACCGCCAGCGGTACCTGTGTAACGTCCAGCACATACCCATCTTTATCGTCCTTCCGACGGTACACGATCCGAGACAACGGCCATCGCTCCATGCCTAGCGAGACAGCTTTACAATGATCGGCACACTGGAAGACCGAGATGCCCATTGACACCGCTACGGTCGTTTGGGTGATCGTTCTGACGCTGGACTACGAGATCGCGAATCATCGCCAATATCAAGGTAAGGGGACAAGTCAGGAGGGTCATAGGACGGAGGACTCGCAGGTGAAAGACGTGATATCGTTGGTGGGATCGAAGCCCGATCGTGCCATGATCGCATCTGTCTGTTCTTTTCACGGTCCCAATAAGCTGTTGTGGCGTCTCAAACAAAGCTTGAAGTTCTGTCGAAGCGGTCGTCGAAGTCCCGCTAGTCTTGGCAAGGACCGCTCCACGTTGGCTGAGAGCGATGCGGCCTCGTGAGCTTCGAAGACAAAGCACACGCAAGCGATTCAGTTAGTCCAACATATCGACATCAAGCATTGCGCGCTTAAGAGCTGTGGTAGCGCTGGAATCCGACGACTTCCGTGCCGAGCAATTCGTTGCCATGCTGTGTTGTCCCTCTTCGTTTTCATTCGATTCTTTGCCTAGAATAACCTAAAAAAGACCAAAATATTATAATCGGGCGAAATCCAGAAGTAAAGTGACAGGCGAGACGAGGTAAGGAGACTTTGTTGATCAGTGACGAAACCGCGCTCCTGTACCGGCGATCTCACCCTTTTTTCCCTCCTGTCACATTATTCCCTGACAGACGCGAGAAGCGAGAAAGCAACAAAAGCCGCTGCTGCTTGAGCGCAAAAGTATAACATTTACACGATCAAGCTCGAAGAGACGGGGGGAGGTGGTAAAAAGGACGTAGATGAAGAAGCATCGCTGCAACCAGTACAGAACAAACAGAGGTGTCGAAAGGTACACTGCACGGCACAGTGCATCGTGCAGCTCGCCGCTTAATTGCAGGGCAGAAGACGCCCGATTGTTTAACGGGCTGCGGCGGAACGAGGCTCGAGTTCAAGAAAACCAAAATGAACCACTAAAATTGAAATACAGTAGATGAAAAAAGAGGGCATTTCGAAAAAAGTGTTGCTCTGTTCTGAGCTCGAAGCGATGCAGCTGACGAGTCACAGCCGCTCGACCCTGCTGATGAGGTTGGCTTGATTGCTTCTCGCTAAATCAGGTCCCTGCCGCGGAAAACCCTGAACGTCACAATCACAATGGATGCTCTTCCAGATCGGACGAGCAGACCAGTCACTCTATGCTCTCCCTCTCTCTCTCTCTCTCTCTCTCTCTCTCCGTGTGCAC
Organism: Pseudozyma tsukubaensis; assembly: GCA_001736125.1. NCBI lineage: Eukaryota > Fungi > Basidiomycota > Ustilaginomycetes > Ustilaginales > Ustilaginaceae > Pseudozyma > Pseudozyma tsukubaensis. The sequence continues at coordinate 115,780 of MAIP01000014.1, read as the reverse complement.
CTGTTCGCAAAAGGCACTGTCGATCCGTGAACCCGCTCAGTTAGCCGTTGGGTTTGGTTTTAGCTTGAACGCACACAGTCATCCCTTCCCACACGATGCAAGGTGCCGCCATCACACGGCTCGACCCTTCGCCTTTTTTTCTGCAATCTAATGTTTCCGCATTCTGAACTCAGATGCCTGACCACGCTGAACATGAACCGGCTTCCGCTTTTATCTTCCGTTTTGCAGCTTCCTTCCAAATTTCGCCTTGCCTATCTCCAGAACCAAGCTCGTTTAATCGGTCACTTCGAAGCCGTAACCGCCTTTGCAGCGGGTCGTGTGCCTTTCTCGTCAAACCGGGTAACTTCGCTTGGCTGAGCTGGTGATTCTAATAATGGACTACGGCGGGTTTGCCGCTTTCATTTCCGTCGGGTTCGCTTGCTTCCTCCTCCCGCATGTCCCTGACCGCAACATAGCCAAGAAATGAGCAAGCATGGGAGACAGCATGAAGGACAGAACATAAAGTAGATGGAAGGTCACAGACACAGGCCAGAATTGTATGGCTAGTATGAGAGGCACGTCTGCCAAGGGTTTAGGTCTCAGGGCAGTCGTTTGAATGCGTCAAGTCGTTCCTAGCAGGGTAATTTTTAGGGCGCTCCTCGCTTTTCCGACCTGTCAAGCAAATTGGTGTCACCCTAGCTGCCTCTGCCCTCACCTCTGCTCTCCCTTAATCTCGCTCGCCTGCCTATCCTTTGCTTGACCAGAACCATATATCGAAGCCGACTGTCTCTCCCTAACCTCCCTTCCCTTACTTCTTTTCCATATCAAACTGTCTCTTTCCCTCTTCCATCTAATCGTCCTCACGTCCCACACACATCTCCATCACATCCTTTCCACCTCGGACAACCAGCGCATTCTCCTTGTCTCCCATCTCTCGCTCCGTCTCCGTTCGAGCAGCTTCCTCGACAAGCTTTCCGACGTCCACATAGTCTAAGGTTGGATCTGCAAACCGTTGCAACATCTTTATCGTTTCCAGCCCATACCTAGTTGCCTCTCGACAACCGACTTGCACTCATCCAAAGCCTTACCTGCCAACGCCTGTCCTTCTCGTAGACGGCGATCTGACCACTTCATAGCCCGAAAGCTCTACCCCAACGGCACTAGGTCGACTATCTATCAATATGGCTCCCCAGATCCTCACCTCGATCTACCCTTCGTTGCCCAAGGCAAGCTACACCAACATCTTTGACTACGTCAGCTCCGAATCCGACTCAGGTCTCGCCGACAAGGTCCAATTCGTTCGTCAGGATGGCAAAGAATTCACGTAAGTACACATGGCCCTTGGTTCTCGTGTTCAATGGTCCTGGTCTTCTCGTTTCGCTCGTCTCGTCGTGTCATCTCAGCCCCTCACGGCAACCTTGCTGGGCCTTCTCAGAAGAAACCGGCAGTCATGCTGCCACCGTCTTCTGGCTGGTTTTGGGCACGATCTCGTTGCTGCCATCGTCTTGCCTGGATCACGCTTGACGCTATCCAGAGCCTTACGAGAGGTCGTGAAACCACATTCACTTTTTTCGAAGCGGACTCTGAACGCAGTCGTTCCATGACGGTCTTGCGGTGCGTTGTGCGATTTCTTCGGAATTTAATGCTAGCCTCCACAGCGCAGCAGACCAGGCAGCAGGCAGCAGCAGAAGCAGAAGCAGAAGCAGAAGCAGAAGCTGAGAGCGGATCTCGAAATCCCATCGTGGATTTTCCATATTTTTGGCTCTCAGCTGCCAGCTGCTAAGCCGCTGCCTACGGCTCGTCCAACCTCCGCTCGCCTTATCCAAACAAAGTCCATCTTCGCTGCTGCTCGCGCACTGGTCTCGCTTCTCATTCAGATAGTATCGTCAACCTTGCCTACAAAGCTTTGGGGCGTACTTTCTGCAGGGCTGTGGCATAGCACTCTGAACAAGCTTTGTTTGGGTAGCGAATGCGGAGGACAGCAGGGTTGCAGGCCGCATTCTGTGGAAAACGTTGGCTGCACCCTGTTGGATGCCAATCCACCCAAGGCACCTGGGCGAGCAATTGTAGGGCGAGACGATAGTCTACTTCTAGCATGCACTGGCTGGCTTCTTGGCTCGCTTGATTGCCAGACTTATGTCGGCGAGGTTTGAGACCGGCACGGCGAAAGGCATTTCGATGCTCGCTCGCTGCGCTGCCGGTCAATCAATCATCTCGTCCTTCCATCATCGCGCTTTGCTGCACGTCTGCAGATCGTGGGAAGCGTTACCTCTTTTTTCTCTTTTATTTGGAATTTGCTTTTCCAAAAAAAGCGAAAAAGCGCCGCTAAGCCACCAACTCGGTTGCACTGCAGTAAAGTGACCCCCGCAATCCCGCTCATTGACTCATGTCGCCTACTAATGTGGGTTGACTATATCGCTCTCTGACGGAACTCATTTCGGTGAACATGATGGACGGACGCCTCCTTCTCGTTGACATCAAGACTAGCAGTTTCAGCTCGCGCGAGGAAATGAAGAGAAAGTGGTGTTGGCAGTCGAGCTGTGGTGCGGTTCTTCGGCCCGTCGAAGCGGATTGCCTGTCCGATCGGTGAAACAGACGTCGATCTTTTGACGAAGATCGCTGCTGCGTCCTCACTCACGTCTTGGCCCAGATGCGATCCTCAACTTTAAGGCTGGTAATCTGCCTAAAGCAAGGAAGACGCGCCTCTGCAAAATTGGTTTCGATTTCCGAGTCGATTTTCAAGAGTGCTGCGATGCCTTGTGTCGCATGAATCCGTTTCCTCGATTTTCGAGAAAATGAGGGAAAATTCATGGGCGGGTTTCCGACGACAGTTTGACTGCGCCTGTCTTTTTTTGCAAGCGAGGATTGCAGTCAAGATCGACAACCCCATTTCACACCCTCGTTTCACCTTCCACGCGCTGCTCTTGCTGCCTTCGCTGCTCGACTGCCGTCACAAAGGCTGTTAGAATCAAACGAAAGGAGAAGATCGCCGCCTTGTCTCGAATCACACGCATTTGCGTGTCGGTTGCTTCCAACGGCTCTTTTCTTCTTTCCTTTGAACTCCGCTCGCTTGGTCAGAGTAGAGAATGACGTCGTACCGTAGCAGGGAGGGACAACGGCTTATGCTGTTCGTCCTCGATCCAGCTTGATATCGGGTCCGACCAAGATTGTCAGATACGAGTGAGGCTTCACACGACCTCGGCAACCTTTTCCAAATGTCTGGTTGAAGCCTCGCAGAGATCACTGCTGGAATGGTCGCTCATTTGCTTGTTCAGCCATGCTACGGAGTTCCTCGAACTCGCCTGACCGCCTCTCGCGCTGGCTCGTGGGCGAGCAAGCCATAACAACGCGACTGCCCTGACCAACTGTCTCAATCAACGCCGCGGGTATTCAAGACAGTCAAACGAGTTGACATAAACGAACGGCGACGAGAAGCGGATTGATTGGCTCCATGACTTTTGATTCTGGGGCGCTCATTTCATCGCTATGCAAGAATCTGCAAGCTGACCTCGATTTTCTCACATTTTTCATACAAATCTCTCCACTTCCGCCCTGCATATCGAAACCTCGAAATTTCGACAACGTCGAATGAACCCTCTTTTTTGCATGACGGGTTTTCAACTTGGCATTACTCGACACGATCCTATCCCCGATCTATTTCTTATCGGCTTCGTTATTACTATCGTACAACGTGCTGGTCATGACGACGTCCACCTTCATCCTGCAATACTCGATATGATGCTTATTGCCTCACAGTCACGGACAGGTTGTCCGCGAGGCACGCCGTCTGGCATGGACTCTCAGGCACAAGCTCGGCTTGCAGCCCCGCCAGCGTGTCGGAATCATCTCGCCTAACCACACCATGTACCCTATCTACGTCTTTGCCGCCGAAGTTGCTGGTCTTGTCACCGCTCCTGTCAACCCTGCTTTGACCGTCGGCGAGCTTGCAAAGTCCCTTCAACAGGCTTCCGTCGATGTTGTTCTGGCCCACCCTTCTTGCCAGGACAACGCTCGTGCCGCATGGGAACAGGCCAAAGCTGCCATGGGTCGACCTTCCGCCTCGAGCTCCAATGCTGCCAGCGAGGGCCTTTTCATGTTCGACGACGTCGACGAGCTTGTCGTCGGAAAGCAAGGCGAACCTGATCTTCGCGCTCAGCTCACCGACAACGAGCTCGAATCGTACCGTGTCGAGGACCCTGCCAACGAGACTGCCTTCATCATGTTCTCTTCCGGTACCTCTGGTTCGGCAAAGGGAGTCGAAATCACCCACTCCAACGTCATTCACAGTGTCATGGCCCTTGTCGCTACCCACGACGACTACTTTGGACAAAAGGATGTTCAGGTCGGTTTCCTTCCCTTTTACCACATCTTCGGTCTCATCAAGCTCATGCACCACCCTTTCTACCTCGGCATGAAGATCGTCATCCTTCCCAAGTTCAGCCTCGACCTCTTCTGCGAGAAGATCGAGCAATACCACGCCACTGCCTCCTTGGTGGTGCCACCCGTCTTGTTGCAGCTCGCAAAGAGCCCTGTTCCGGAAAAGTACAACATGTCGAGCCTCAAGTGCGTCCAGTGCGGTGCTGCGCCTCTGTCGGCTGAGCTCTTTGAGCTCCTCGAGAGACGCTACCCCGGTTTGGCTGTCTTGAACGGCTACGGTCTCACCGAGTCGCTTCCTTCGGTCATCTGCTCTGGTCCTAAGGAGTTGCCCAACTCCAAGGGTGCCGCTGGACGTATCGCTCCTGGTGTCGAGGTTCGTCTCGTCTCTGAGGAGGGTCATGATGTCGGTCAGGAGCAGGGTCGTGAGGGTGTTCCCGGTGAAGTTTGGCTCCGAGGCCCCACTATCATGAAGGGTTACCTCGACAACGAGGAGGCTACCCGTGACGCCTTCACCGAGGATGGCTGGTTCAAGACTGGTGACGTCGCCATCATGAGGAACACCGAGATCTTCATTGTCGACCGCATCAAGGACTTGATCAAGTTCAAGGGTTTCCAAGTCTCGCCTGCCGAGCTTGAGGCTGTCATCACCAGTCACCCCGAGATTGCCGACGTTGCCGTCTTTGGTGTTTGGTGTCCTGCTCAGATGACCGAGGTTCCTCGTGCTTGCATCGTTCCCCGCGACCTCGAGCTACTCAACAAGCCAGAGGAATGCGCAGAGTTGGAAGCACGCCTCAGAGCACACATGGAGAAGTTGGTTGCAGCACACAAGAAGATCAGGGGAGGAATGGTGTGGTGTGCCACCATCCCCAAGTCGCCTTCTGGCAAGATTTTGAGGAGGTTGTTGAGGGACGAGGCCGCCAGGGAGGCAGCCAAGCTCGATGCACAGAACCAGCTCAGGTCGACACTTGCTACTTCGCTCGCCGCCGTCAGTGCCACCACAGCAACCAACGCGCCACAGGAAGACGAGACAAGGGACAGCATGTTCTCTCCCATCTCTCCCGTCGCTGCTGCCTAATTGCCCTCGCCTTTCTCTACCACCTCTTCTAGTCTCCCCAGTCGTCGTCGCTTCGCATCTCCTGCATATTCTCTATTTATCAGTTATCTTTCGTATTGCTTTGGACAATCTCTTCCTTCTCTTCATTTGCATTTTGACTCGGTCTCCTGTTACTTATTCCTCTTACTTCTGCTCGTAGTAATGCTATTTTTCACACTTTGAGATTGTTTCGCTGTGATTGTGTGTAATGAAGAATTTGAATGCGTCTGATGGATTTGGTGAAATGCCTTGCTCCCGGGTCAAGTCTTATCGAAACACCGCGTGGAGCCTAATTCCCCTCTACTCTGATACAGTACTGAGCTCGCTCTGCTAGTCTCACAACTCAGATTCTCAGATTTGGGTATCGCTTTGATTGCGCGTGGTGAAATAAGTGAACGGGCGTGATGCACTGCGTGTATTGTCTTGTTCCGTGACAAGGTCTTATCAATGGCTTCCTTGAGCCTCTGCCTCCTCCCGCTATCTGACTCCGCCCACCCATAATCTCCCTTCCCCTTGGAAAAGATGAGCCTTCTGACACATGGGCTCTCCCAAGCCTTGCACCATTTGACATTGCTCCTACCCAACGGTTGCTCCTCCTTGTCTTGAGCACCGCTTTTAAAGCCACAGGCTTGGCTAAGGCTGACCCACCTGCACTTTCTTTGTCACTCATCTTGAACGGACCTGCTATCGTTCCCGATTGGTGCTTTTGGAAATCATATTGTAGTAAGAAGGCTTCACGGACGTGTTGGTCTGCTCTCGGTGCTTGCCATGGCCGAATCGGTAAAGGAAATTGTCTGTGAAACCCGTGGTCGAATGGATGAAAGGAATGCAATGAGCCAGGATGCAGCCAATGCGTTGACTGACTGCTGCCAAGACTTGGTGTTCAAAATTCTCCGAGATAGCGAGCAAAGCGCTGCCAATTGGAGGCCAGGACAGGTTTGAAGTGGCTTCCAATAGCCGTGGTGCCAGCCCACCCTTTTGAAGGTGGATGTGTAGCGGCTTGTCCTGAGAGCATGAGGTCGTTTCTAAGTATCACGATCGGAAACAGGCCCACACTGCATCATCATGTTCCAGCAAAGCGTCACAAGGCAAGATATCAAGGAGTAAGACACCCACCTGCGCTGCAAAAGCTCGAGCTTAACCAAATCTCAAGGTGCGTGTCGAGGCGCTTCAAAGTTCCGTACTCCCGACTTAAGTCTACGTACCAGTGGTACGACTTGACAGCTCAAACTTGTTTGAAAGAGTGTTAGACATGCTGTAGATGGGTAACGGAATGTTCGATTGAAGCAAAGGGCACAAGTGACATTGACTCGCCTTCTCTACTCACGGATCCACCTAAACAACCAATTGGCGCACCACAACGCTCCATCATCCACCACCCTTGCATACCCCTCCACAACAATCAAACAGCTTGGCACCAAGACGGCAAATAAAACCGCCAACACCGCCGCTCCATCCGCTTCCCAACCCAAACTATGCGTGCAGTGGTACCACACAAGACTTCCCAAGCTGAGCATAACAGTGCCCGAGATGAGGGCGATGGAGAATGCCCATCTGCCCATGTAGACGAGTGGCTTCGTGGCCAGATAGCGACGAGCGCGAGGGGAGAGCTCGATGAGGTAGAGAAGGCCGAGAGAGAAAAAGTAGTTGTCGTACCGAGGAAAAGCGATTGGGTAGGGGTCAAAGATGGAGGATGGGTTGACGAGGGTCCCTGTATTGCCGTCTACGTGGGCGGCGTATTCGGCGCTTGCGTGGGCGGGGAGGGCGGAGATCCAGAGGTACTTGAGTAGGGTGCCGAGGAGGAGGAAGGTTATACCGGGAACCCAGGCGGGTAAGAAGCGCGATCCTTGACGGTTGAGTGGGATTCCCTTTTCGGGTAAGAGTTGGAGGTAGACAGTACTCCATTCTGCCAAAAGTAACCCGGTTAGGGTGTACCAAGACCATCTACCCACCCAAGCCGTGGCAATGATCAGAAGAATCATTCCGAGGTTCTTGTACCTGAAGATGGTGTAGGGTAGCGTGAAGGCGAGGATGATGAGGACGTATGTTTGCTGGAACAAGACCGGGATGATCCAAAGCGTCCCAGCTGGGGGTATGAACGATGTTGCTCGAGCGGTAGTGTAGTAAGTCGGGGTGGAAAAGAAGAATAGAATCGAATTGAAGTATTCCAACGCTGAAGACCACTGTGCTGGTGGCATTGCAAGTTGGTTTTGCAAAGTCGTGGAGACCAGGGGAGCGTAATGGAACCCGTTTACTGCGATGACGAATGACACGAGAGCGAGAGTCATGGCGATGGGCGGAAGGAAGCGGAAAGGACGCTTAAAAGCCGCCCCAGCAAGCCCGGTGGCTGTACGACGTTCGATGAATGTCTGTAGACTCGCCCTACCCGAAAGCATAACAAACAATGCCGCCTGTAGCTCACCATCGAACAGCAGAGGGCTCAACACCTTCCGTAGCACAATCTGCCACTTTGGAGCGACACGGACAAACGCTGCTGGGTAGACTCCGTCGAGGTCTCGATCGGCGACAATGGCGGGTGCGAAGATACGAAAGAAGGTCCACACCAACACTTGCAGTCCGAGGATGCCGCGCAGGCCTTCGATGTGTGGTAGACGGTTGGTTCGTGTACGACCCTCATCGTGTGCTGCGTCTTCGGTAAAGGGGGCTTGTGTAAGGCCAAAGCGCGAATCGTTCTGGAGGATGAGGTATCCTCTATCGTCGTACAGCTTCGTATCGAACTCGGATTTGAGCTCAGTATTGGAGTTTGTGCGTGCAAGTGGTGCTTTAGGGCGTGAGCCTCCGCGGCGTAGCGAGAGGTCTCGTCGGATGGTTGCATCTCGACCTTGAGACGTGCTAGCCGGAGGGTGTGTGGCAGGAGGTCGGTTCCAAGCACCATGGGGCGAGATGGAGAGCTTTTCGGACTCATCCACTTGCGGAAGAGGTGTTTCGTTGCTAGTACGAGGTCCCACCGAAAGGCTATCAGGATTGCGCTGGTTGCGACGGATCGACTTGCGCGTTGCTGGCAGCTCGGCGCTGAGTGAGTATCGCGATGCCATCCTTGCTTGTCTCTCTCGCCACGAGAGGCTGACGGCTTGTGGTGGAGAGAAGGGTAGCAGGAAAGACGGTCGCGCTGACGAGGATAAGACGAATGGTGAACGTCTGTTGGAGGAAGCGAAAGTGATTGAGAAGTATGAAAGAGCAGGAGGTTTCGGCTGTATGCATGCATACAGGCTGCAGCAGGAAGGGGGGGACTCGGCTTGCGGTGTTGCTCTCAGAGGGTACCGACTTTCGCTTCATCGACATCCACATTGTCTGAGTTTGCTGAACCACCCTGTGTTGCTTCAAGACGTTGCAAGGCAGAAGCATACAAGTTGCACCAGTGCACATCCAAGTCAAACGGCGGTACGATTCGAGGGGACCGAGCTTGCATACTCCTCAATGAAGTCTTCGTGTAGCGCTCTGAGCTTCTGCTGTGTGCATCGTGCAGTGCAGTCTGCCTTGCGCTCTTCAAACTTTGTGCGTCTCTCGAACGCCGAATCCATGTCATGAAGGTACAGCACTGCGGCCATATTCGACGGCCGTAATCCTCTCCAACCCCTTTCTCAACTCTATCTCGGTATGCTACCTCTCACTCCTTGCTTTCGAAGTCTCGGTGAATTTGCAACATCACTTCGCAAAGCGAGACCGCCGAACTCCGATTTGAAGAAGCGAAGCCGAACTCAAGGCGAGCTATGATCCTCCTCGCATTCTTACTCGGCTTCGAGGGAACCGAGTATAAGGAGGTCGGTTGAGGAAAAAAAAAAGAGGAACGACGATGCAGCTCCATGTGATGCTATACTAAAATCATCAGCCGAGAGCGTAAGGTTAAGAAGGTCGCAATGTGTTGATTCTGGGTGTTGAGCGTCAAACGAATTGAAGGTCTGCAGCTGTCACGGCAGGGCACAGCGAAGGAAAGGTGCAGCTGCGCGCGATCTTTTCGGTGCGCTGTGTGAGATCTTGAAATAGAGCTCGCTTCGAGGGTCAGCACAGCAGACAAGGAGGCACACAGCAGGGTGCACTGCATTGCCTCGCATGAAAGAGAGCTGCCATAGGGTCACCCTAACATTAAAATGCTGTCGAAGAATAGATCGGCTCGATTGAAATTCCAAAAGCCGATCTGAGGTGATCCGATCTGCAACACACCTTTGTAGCAGCAATCAAGATCGTGAAACCAAGCAAGAGATGCAAATCAGATGCACTGTTGTCTTACCGCGTGTCTTTCACTTGCGCATCAACTTCCGCAAAATTTTCCCGCTCCCTTTGTCCACCTAACAATGGCACAGGCGCGAATCGGGAGCGCGATGAGACAAAATGGCCTCCAAGTGAGATCAAGGCGATCTCTTGCGGATTGGGCGCGCGGATATTCGTGCTTTTTTTTTTTTTTTTTTATTGACCCGCTTACCGCGCGGACTTCAGAATTTACGAGACATCTGCCAAACCACCGTGAATAATAACGCCGCCGGCAGCGCCGCATTGGTGCTGACCATTGTGAAACGCCTTCAAGATACTGTGTAAAGGCGGTACAGTCGCTGGACATCACAAGCTGAGAGAGGGGAGCCGCTGAGAATTCATTCCCCGCTTATCCGTTCGTGGCTTGCCTTTTGCTCACTTCCAACGATACGATATGTTCAAGAGTACGAGAACCTAAACGTGCTCGAGAGGTTGACGGCCACTCCCATGAATCTAGGGGACGGTGATGGGGTTGCCAAGCGAGAGACAGTGTTCTCGAACAAGATGAGGAAAAAGGCGCTTACGATCTCGCGAGCTTCTTTTTTGACTCGCTCTCTTAGTCGAGAATCTAGTTGTGAGTTTGAGTTGGAAGCTGAGCTAGCGGTGTCTTACGACGTGAGAATGAGTTTCCCTTTGCACGGGGGAAAGTGGATGGCGGTAGCGGCTAAGTGACGTGACGGGAAGGAGGGCGAAAGGGTTACAAAGGAGAGAGGGGAGCGCAAGAGGGAGCGCGAAAATATTGCAAAAATCAAAACAAGCCAACACGTTCCTGATTCGGACCATTTCCCTTAACAGAGCCTGATTGTGGTTACACACGGCAGAAACACGGAGATAGAAATCGTGAGATGTCAGCGCGGGATGGTTGGAAAGAAGACAACGGGAAACAACGGGTGATAGAGCAGGTAGAGACGGGAGGAGCCGCTTTTCTTGGAAAGGTACCAGATACGTATGGCTTGTCGAGGAGGCAAGACATGACACACGTCAGACAAGGGGAATCTTTTTTCGATGAATTTCAAAAGAGGCGCTTATCGCGATCGTGGCTCGACCATTCTTCGTCTTTTCTCTTTACGACTCGATGGCATGAAAGCAAAAGCAAGCCGTGAGGCGTACAAATTTAGACATCAGCAGAGTGCATAGAGTAGAGTTAGCACGGTCGATAGTAGTACAGTACAGTAGTAGCAGCAGCAGAGCAAGGCAGATTCCAAGGCTCAAGATGAGACAGAGGCAGAAAGCGGCGTGCCTTAGCGTGGTGTCAGATAATCTAAGCGAGGTTGGATGAATGGTGCCAAACTCTGAATCGTGAATATGATACTCGCAGCAAAGAAGGCAGTAGACGCGCGCTGTATACCGGCCCGACTTGAACAGAAGGGTCTTTTTGTAGTGTGGCTTGCCAGTGTTTTGATGCATTAAACGTAGTTAAGCGCTCGACATCGGTCGACATGTATGAAAGAATACTCCGCTCCGTTAGCATGAAACTCCGACCCTCTCCTCCGCTCTATGCGTTGCATCCTTGCCATGAAAGCGGTTGTCTTCCATTCGCAACAGCCGGTCGGTCTATGACTGCAGTGGCTGGCTGGCTAGTTGGCTCGCTGCTCGCTGACTGCAAGATGCATGCTGAGAGGCGTTCCTGTGTTTTGCATCCAGAGATGTTCGGATGAACGTGGAGATTAAACTTCTTGCGCAGGCCAGGCCTGCTGTGCTCGACATCAACGTCCTGTGAAATGTACACAATGTATTATAGATAGATCCGAATCTCGAGGGTTATATTAGTAACGGCCTTAACCATCAATGATCCATAATTTCGGTCGCAAGATACCCCCCCTATACAGCATCACCCATATCCCAAAGGCATGTCGATAACGAGCAACATCGCCGCAATCATGATCTCTCCACGCTCCACTTCCCTTTCCTCCTCGCAATCATACCCAAGCAAGCGCTCTTATACCAGCTTCAGTGCCTCGTCAAGGAAGCAGTCTAGTTTCTTCAACATGCTCTACCTCTCCATCACAACACTTCTCGTCCTTGGCTTTCTTCCAGGCCTCGCACAAGGCCTTGCCATCCCCCTCTTCGGTACGAGTGGCAACGGCAATAACAGGGCAGTCAAAGAAGGTGGCTCCAACCAATACGTTCCTACCTCGATCCCTGTCAGTCGAACTTCTCTCCTCCAACCCGGCTACTTTTTCACATCTCCTCAGAATGGGAGCAACTTCCAATGGGTCCCCACCAGCCCTCAGTACAGCCCCTATACCGCAGACAACACGGGCGTCGATCTCATCATCAACTCCGCGCAGCAGTACCAAGCAATTGATGGTTTCGGCGGAGCTATGACCGACTCCTCGGCTTCGTTGCTGTTCAGGATGAAGCAGCTCCAGCCAACGCTTTACAACAGGGTGATGGATTTCATGTTCAACAGTGCGACGGGTGTTGGCATCACAAGAGCCACGATGGGCGCGAGCGACTTCAGTGTCAACACTGAATACGACTACGTTCCGAACCCACCAGGATACTACTATGCCGGCCAGAACCTGAACAACACCGACGCACTTTTGGTCAACTTCACCATGGCCAACACGCAAACAACGCAATGGGTGATTCCGACTTTGCGCGATGCCAAGCAACGTAATCCCGATCTTAAGGTTGTTTTGTCGCCATGGAGTCCTCCTGGCTTTATGAAGTCGAGTGGATCGATGAACTACGGTGTGATCAGGGACGGTTTCATTCCTCTTCTTGCCAACTACTATGGTCGTGTTGCGGCCGCCTGGGCTGCTGCGGGAGTTACACCTTGGGCCATGACTTTGCAGAACGAGCCGAGTGTCGAAGCTGCTTATCCTTCGATGCGCATGTCAGCGATTCAGCAGTCGCAGCTTGCTGTCGAGCTCAAGGCCCAACTCGCCCGCCGTGGTTTGGGAGGCATTCAGATCTGGGGTCACGATGACAACTATGCCAACTACCAAACTGCCGCTGACATTGTCAATGCCAACCCTTCGGTGATCGACGCCATCGCTTTCCACTGCTACAACGGTGACCCTTCCCAAATCTCTTCTTTCCGAGCTGGCCTGCAGAACGGTGTGACCAAGAACGTCCACCTCTCCGAATGCTCTGGTAACCAAGAACCCACCGACCGCGGCTACGCCCTCCAAGGATGGCTTAGCAAAGTCTACTGGCCGGTCGAAAGCCAAGGTGCACGCAGCATTCTCCAGTGGAACTTGGCACTCGACCCCGGCTTTGGCCCCCACCTCTCCTCCTCCTACTGCAGTCAATGCTCCGGCTCGCTCACCGTTTCCTCCCAGGCCAACCCACAAAACCCTTTCGTCGGCTTCAACGCTCAACTCTTCACCACCGCCCACTTCTCCTCCGCCACCTCGGACATGACTAACTTTGGCGGAGGTCAATCCGTTCGTATCGCCTCATCGCCGGGTACCCAGGGCACTCTCTCAAGCACAGACATGTCTTGTCTCAACTACCAAGCCTATGCTGCCCCCATTTACGGGTCGTCGTTGCCACCTTCGAATACAGCGGTAGGCGCCGCAGCAACGAGGAGGATCGGTATCGTCGTAGCCAACACCTGTGCCGATACGAAGTGGGTAACGGTTTCGATTGATGGTAGGAGGACAATGTTGCCCGTCAACCAAGGATTGACGACTTTCGTGGGGCCAACTCCGTAGATGAGCAGAGGGAGCGACGGAAGAGAAACTTTATGATGTACTTTTACTTCTTCTTTTAGGTATCTTGTCACGCAATCGCCTTGTAAACACGTCATTGTGACGAAATCCACATTCTTTAGTCACACGTCAGCGTTATAGCCTAGGGAGCCATGAGCATATGAGACTTTATCGATGGACTTGAATTTCACTGAAGCAAGGCTGCTACTTGAGCCACACAGATGGCTTCTACAGGCGTGAAAAGAGACCTCTTTAGGTCCTTCTCATGCGTTTCGTCTTCCCACTACCGCCCGCCTCTCTCTTATCCAAGTTGACCTGATTCCTTCTCTTTCTAGCAGCGTGATTCTTCCTGTTCCTGTTTTCGTTCCTCTTTGCTTGCAACTCTGGGTTCTGAATACCTCGCATTAATCTCTCCGTCTTCCTTTGCTCCCTCTTCGCCTGCTGTTTCCTCTTGAGGGCAGAATAGGTCTTGTTGAATCTGCCGACGTCTACCAGGCTTTGCAGGTGGGATTGGACTTCGATGGCGAGTGCTTTGAGGTCGTCACCGCCATTCTGGGATGTTTGGGAGGTGGCAGGGGATTCGACGAGACGGATGATGGGTGAGAGGAAGAGGGGGAGAAGGTGAGGGAGGAGGGTGGCGGGAAGAGAGGAGGAGAGGGCGGCGAAGAAACGGATGATGGAGGAAGGGGCGATCGTCCAGTGCTCAGGCTTGGACTGAGCGAGCGAGAGACGGGCTTGGAAGGAGAGGCGGGAGACGAGCCAGCGGAGAGGGTCGTTCGCGATGGCGGTAGGTGCATCCATAGCAGCTTCGCGACGCGAAACACCTTCGACCACCGATTCGTCGTCTGAGTCATCCTCTCCATCCTCTTCTTCACCTTCCTGTTCCTTGTCTTCTTCTTCCTCCTCCTCTTCGTTCTCCCCAGCTTCCTCGTCCTGTTCCTCTGCTGCATCGAGCGAGCGCTTCTTTCCGTTCTCATTCGCCTCTTCAATGTTAACAACATCGTCAAGAGCAGGCCTGTCGACGGGGAAAAGCGCAAACGACCTTCCGATCCAGACCAAGTTCTTAACCACCTGCAAAGCCAGAGTATCATCAAGCTTATCAGACCTCAACTGCAAACACGACTTCTTGGCCGCGTCCACCAAGGCCGGCAAACTTGCCACTGGATCCTGCTGCATCTGCACCATCGCAGGCGCCTTTGGTTCCCGCAACGAGTACAGACCACCGAGGATACGCGATGACGAAATGCGAACCCACTTGTGAGGGAAGAGCAACAGCCTTCGCGCCGCATCGTTTGCCTGGACCGCTCTAGCGTTGTTGGCACCAACAATTGTGGAGATGCGTCCAAGCGTCTGCAGCGAGTGGTACGGCAACTGCCAGTCGAGATCCAATCCTTCAAACCCGAAAGCACCGGCGTCAGAGTTTTCGAGCGACTCCAGATCGTCCGCGCACTCGACGAGGACCTTGGTCACCACTTCGAGCGCCTTCTCTGCCCAATCTTCAGCTCTGTCAGGCAGCGCTTCGAGCAGCAAACCGTAGATCTGAACACCGACTCGCGCCAATTCCGGCTTGGCCTCTTGTCGAGACCATGCGTCAACCATCAACGCTGTCTTGTCCTGCTGCGCGTCCGTCATCGCCCTCGACAGTGTTGCGATCAGAGATGCCGATTTCTCGCGGCACTTGGCAATGCTATCGTTTGCCAGAACCATCGCAAGGGCAACAAACAGCATCTCAGCATACTCCTGCAGCAATTCGTCGCCGAACTTGTTGAGGATGGCACTGGTGATCTCGAGAACGGAGAGACGTCCGGACTCGTGCTCGTAAGCAAGGTTCTTGGCGAGGAAGCCGATCTGGTTGCGCAATCGCTGCTTTCCTTGTGGGTAGTCGAGCAGGAACTGGAGGTAAGTCGAGCGGCAGAGATCTCGCACCGAGTCGGACTGGTTGGTGACCATCATTTCGGCCACCTTGTCCATCGTGTCGTAGACCTCAGAGACGACCAAGCGGCGGCTGACAATGGCACGGAGCAGGCCGAAGAGTGTGTTCTGGACGGCAGGTTCCTCGAGGTCAGGAGCTATGAGCTTGAGCAGACCGCTGAGGTGGGTCTCCGAGAGCGAAGCCTGTTTGCACTCACGCAAGATAGCTGTGAGGGTGCGGAAAGCGGTCTGGACGATTTGCGACTGTGGCGAGCCGTACTGATGAATAATACCAAAGATCTGCTTGATGAAGACGGGCAGCGCTTTGTCGACTCGCGAGACAGGAACCTTGACGATCTGTGCGATGGCACGCAAGGAGAGCTCCAGAACCGACGACTCGTTAGCATAAGCGGCTTCACCTACGATGTTGACCATGCCATTGAGCTTAGCCAGCACTTGTTCGTCCTGGAAATTGAATCGTTCACGACGAAGTGAGGTGACCAGCATCTCGAGACCAAAGGCGACGAACTTGTGTGCGTTGCGCGAGTAGTGGTCCTTGCCGGCGGTAGCGCCTTCCTCGACATCTTTGCGCTTGAGGAAGACGGCATAGTTGTAGAGCCTGGCATTTTTGTGTCGCGATGCAGCTTTGGTTTCGGGCTTGCGCGCCTGCAAGAAGACAGCGTCTCTTCGGATGAGTGTAGCACAGAGCGACAAGAATCGGTTGGAGTCGAACTGTGGGTTGGCAGGGATACCGCTCGAGATACGACGCAGGCACTCTTCCACCTGACGCACCATTTTAGGGATCTCTGTCTGCTGCAAGATGTCCCTCAAGGGCTGAAGCACCTCGGCCATACGGTTGGGCGTGACGACACGAGAGACTTGCTCGAACGTGTCCATGCTCTTGCTGTGCTTGACTTCGCGGTAGGTTGTCTTGCTTCCGATCGATTCACGATCATCTGCGGTCTGGCCGAAGATGTCCTCGACGGCAATCTCGATGATCTCCTTGGCGCCGGCGTCGAGCGATGTCAAAGGCGCGTCTTTGCTTGTCATCAGGTGCGTCAATACTGAGTGGACAGTGAAAGCGAGGACGGCCTTCTGAGGACCACGTTGGAGCGAGCGTCGCATCTCGCGCATGAATTCGGGCAAGAAGCTGGCACCAAGGCTCGACATGACTTTGCATGCCGTCTCGCGAGCCAGGTCACGCGTGTCCTGGGCTTTGGAGCGGAACACGTTCGAGAGAGTCTTGAGCAGCTTCGAAATCTGAGTCTGGCGCTGCTTGGTGGGAAGGCACTGTGCAACGCGAACGACACCGACGGCGATGGGTAGACGGGTAGAGTCTTCGGTCTCGTCCTTCTGCTCGAGGTAGGCGAAGAGTCGCGGCAGCAAACGCGAAGTGACGGCATCCAAAATCTTGATGCGCTCGGCTTCCTTGCCTTCAGCAGCTGCCTTGGCCTCGTCAGCTTCGCCATCCTCTGCAGCTTCCTCATCTTCGTCCAACTCATCTTCAAGGGTTGTCTCCTCCTCCATCCCGAAGTGGAAGTTGTCCAAGATGGCCATGGCCGTTCGTACCATGATACGCTCCGAGCTACCCTTCTTATTAGCGAGCTTGAGATAGTTCCACAAGAGCGCATTGTATGGGCCCCAAGTGAGCTGTCCTGCGAGCAGACCCAAGCTCGTGATGACCTCAGTCACCAAGTTGTGGTCGTTAACCTCGACAGATCCAGGCATAAGGAAGTGACCAAGCACGGGAGCAAGAATGTCGCTGATGGTGTGACTCTTCATGCCTCCCTTTGCAGCTTGTTCTGGCAGACGCTTGATGGCACGTGTCCTACGGTGCAACTGAATGTGATGGATGTTGTTGAAGAAGTTTACTTCGGCATCGCCAGATCCAAGCAAGCCCGAGAGCTCGATCATGATCTCGCATTGCGGCAGCTTCTCTACGGCTGATGCCATAACAGCGAGCACGTCTCTGCGGACCAGCTCCGATCGGTTGCGAACTGACTTTTTGAGACCGGGCCAGAGAGACTGCAGGAAGAGCTGCATGTACTCGTTCTCGGCATCCGCACCCGACTGACTCTGAGTAGCGGTTTGCCTGATGAACTTGACGAGCGTTGCATTGGCATTGCTTCTGATCGACAGCTCTTCCGGGTCGAGAATGAGGAAGAGCATGTTGTGAATGAGCGGCAGCCACTCGCGAGTGTTGATCTGCGTGTCCTCGGCGTTGATCGAGTCGAAAGCGCCAAAGAGCTGGTCGAAATCACGCTCCTCGACCCTCTTCCTGCTGAGCGCATTGAGCTGAGTACACCACTTGGCAACTCTGCTCAGCTCGGCATCCACCTCGGCACATCGATTGAAAGCAGCACTGAGCGTCTTGCGCGACTCTGTGCTACGCAGAAGCGAGAAGAGACCGCTGAGCATAGCGAACGTGCTCGAGAACATCTCCGACGACTTGTCTTGGAACTCGGGAATGAGCGAGAGAAGGCGTTCAAAGATAGCAAGGAGCTCGGTCTTGGTGCGCTCGGGAACGAGGAAGTTCGATTTCCTCATCATCGGGCTGAGAAGCTTGATGAGGTGGGTGGCATCCTTGGGGTCGGTGACGAAGGGCGAAAGCGCTGCCAGGAGCGAAATCTGACGTCGGAGGAGGTCGTCTCGTCCCATGGCTGCAGCCGCGGGGCCAACGGCAGTAGACGCCTGCTCGATGAGCGGAGAGACACTGTTGAGGAAGTCAGAAGCATGTGGCCTCACGAGGAGGTCAACGAGGGGCACAGCGGTGCCGTCGACCATAGCATCGCCTTCGGCAGAAGCTGCAGCGAGCACACGCTCGGCAATGTCGAGCACAGAGCCAACCGCAGACGGCTTCACTGTTGGCGCAGCAAGGATAGCAAAGACGCTAGGCAGCACCGTGTTGTCGTACGTTCCTAGCAACGCAATTGTGTCGGACTGACCAGACCAAACGTGGAACAGCTCGAGCAGAGCCGATGGACTCTGGCTGGACTCCACCTTGAGCAGCTCAAGACGAGGTGAGATGAGCTCGGCGAAGATAGCGGGAAGGTAGCTGTCCCACTGGAATGCGGCTGCTGCTTGAGACTTGCTGAAGAAGTCGCAGAGGCGCTTGTAACCAGCTTGACGCACCAGACGAGCACGCGAAGTACGAGCCGTAAGCGGCTTGCTGGTCTCGGCGTTGTTGTCTTCAGCACTTTCGATGTGAACCTGGACGACCTCTTTGTGAGCGTGGTAGGTAAGGTTGAGAGCGACCGAGATGAGGCGGTTCCAGTAAGGCAGAAGGTTGGTGCCGATCTGCTTCACAACCTCGCCAAGCAGGGTCAGGTATCCAACCTGGCGGCGGTTCGAGGCAACAGGAGCCTTGGGGACGAACTCGAAGTTCTCGCCCTCAACCGGTGGACGGGCCTGGTCGCCGAACGGAGCGAGCATGAGGTCGACGAGTGTAACAAGCTCTTGCGAGCCTACGTCTGCGAGCGCGCCAAGCACAGCGCCACGACGAGCTCGCTGACCGGCACCACTCGTGCGGTTGCCTCGCCTGGAGAGGAGGGAGCCGAAAAGCAAGCGGATGACCAAGGGCATGAGGACAGGTCGGTGATAAGGCTGCACAACGTTCGAGTCGGACGACAGCGTGAAAGTCGTGAGTGTGTCGCGGAAGTTGCCGGCCTCAAGCAGGTCCTTGAGCTTGGCAGCGTAGGGGAGGACAGCCTCGTCCTTCCAGGTCAGGACAGCCTCGAGCGCGAGCTTCTGCACCGATACCTCGGCAGTGGCGCACAAGCTCAGCAAATAACTGTGAAGCTCAGCCGAGCGAGAAAGAGCTTTGGGGTTCTGGAGCTTGCCGAGCACCTCCAAGTAGGCGCTGAGCTGGGCCTGACGATCCTTTTTGCCGAGATTCATCGCTGCCGGGTCATCAATCGGCTTCTCCTTGTCCTCTTCAGCGTCCTCGTCTTCATCGTCATCGTCGAGGGGCGAGAGCAGCACACCTGCGAGGTTGCGTGGTCCTGCGTCCCTGAAGAAGATGTGAATGAAGCGAGCGTTGTTGCGCTCGACGACAAGAGCAACCTCGCAAAGAAGCTTGAGTATCTGGTGGCGGTAGTTGACGAGATCCAGGCGAGCGTCTGGCTGCTGCACTTCGATGCAAGCCTGTAGCGTCGTGGTGAGAGCAGTTTTGGTAGCGCCCTTGTCGAGCCCAGAGCTGGTTCGAGCATGCTCGATGCAGCTTCTGACAGCCTTGCGCTTCTCTAGAAGGATACCGTCTTGGAATTGCTTGTCGTCGTCAACACCGGCAACGTCGCTTTCATCGCGGAGCACACGATCTGGCTCCACTTCGTCTGCATTAACGGACTCGACTGCATACTCGCCATCTTCTTGACTTCCACTTCGCTTCGTCCAGACCTCGGGCACGGATCGCAGTTCCGCGGTGTCGAGCTGTCTTCCTGCTTCGAGCTCAGCGATGGCGATGCCAAAGAGACCGTCTTCGGCAGTCCTCTGACCGGAACCAACAATGTCAGTGATAGTCTTGATCGCCTCTGACCAGACGGGTCGTAAGTTGACCTTGAGATTCGCAACAATGTATCGAACGACGAGGGCGTCACGCTGAGCAAAGCGTTGCACGTCGGCAGCTTTGTAGGCAGCGGCAGCACGGCCCAGGTCTCGACCTACGCTTCGCATACGGACGTTGCGATCGCGAATGGTGGAGACTTCAAGAGGTGTCTGCTCGACCTGAACCAGCCTGTCAATTAATGTGTTGTCACTGCCTAGCTCCTCAGCTTCGATCAAGGCAAGGATCTCAAGTGCAGCAAGGCGGAGAACGGGATCGGCCGACATACTTGCGTGCGACAACGGCTCCAAAGCGTCTGCGAGCTTGGGGAGCGTGGGTCGAAGGCGAGCGGGGCAAGATGCGAGGTACTTGCTGAGTCCGCGCAGAGTGCCCCTGTGCCACGAAGCGCATTGGATGACCCGCTCGATGGGTAAACGGTCTTTGAGGAGCTTGGCGGTGGCCTCGAAGTCCTTGCCGGAGCTACGTTCTTGCAAGATAGCTAGACATTCGAATGCGAGCCCAACGAGCAGAGCCGGGTTGACAATGTGCTCGTCGTAGCTGGCTCTCACCTGCTCTTGGGAAGCAAAGTAAGCCTCTGAGAGCAGACCATCAAGCAGAAGCTGTGCGATTTGGCTGCCAAAGTTGGCGGCAGATGCAGTCTTGGGTACCGTAGAGAGACGAAGGGCGGGCACAAGTGGCTCAAGTGACGCTTGATCGGTCAGCACCCTGGAAGCAGACGTCTTCGCTTGTGGACCGCTTGCTTTGCTCTTTGCGCAGAAGAGCGTCACGAGCTTGCCCAAACGAATCTCGATCTCACCCGCAACGTGCTTCGACCAACGGATCAGCGACGGGCTGGGATGGGAGCTTCGAAGCTCATCAAGCTGACCGAGCTTCTCGAGACGCTCGAGCAGGGTGAAAGCCTGATCCTTGCTATGCGAAGATGCTGTTGTCGATGCCACGGTCTCTGCTGTTGAGGTGAGAACTGACGGCAGAACAAATTGCTTGAAGCCACTCCACTCGAGTGTGGGCTGTGCGAGTGCTTCGACGAGACCGTTGAACTCGGGCCAGAGTGCCTGTCGCTGCTCCAGATGGTCCTTGGCCTTGGTGACTGTAGGGACGGGTGCGACGGAATCGACAAGCTTGATCCCGGGTCCGAGCAAGTCTTGCAATCGTCCGATGGGGATCGCAAGTGCCAGCAGAGAGACGAGCGAAGTGCGCAGTGCGGCACCCTGCGAGCCCTGTACAGCCTCATGGAGAAAGAGCGGCGAGATGCGGAGAAGGAGGGCAAACAATGCTGGCTTGGCCGAGTCGTGTACTCGCGAACCCTTCCTCACACCAACCGCGCAGGCAAGCCATTCGATCGACTCTGTGAGGTGCGCGACGTCCTGAGTTGTGCTTGATTCAGGCTGCAAGCGAGACTGATTCGCATCAACGAGGCTGGAGACGAACTCGAGCACGGGCGCGAACTGAGTAGCGTTGCAGTGGTGATTGAGTGCAGTGATGGTAAGACGACCGAGGATGAGGCGTGTCAGATGGCGGTACTTGGCGACGGAGTCGTTGACAGCTGCACGAGAGGGGCGCAGCAGCACGCTGAGGAGAGAGATGCACTTGGAGTGGAGACGGCGATCGAGCGACTTGCATCCCTCGACCCAAATACCGGCAATACCTCGTGAGAAGCGCACCGAAGGCCTGCGCGAGGGCTGACGGCGGTAGTGAACATGTCGATCTTCATCCAACAGCATGGTCTCAAGGTCGGATAGAATGAGAGTGGTGATATTCTGCAGCTGCTGGCCACGCGTCTTGCGAAGGAGATGGGCGAAGGCTTCAGAAGCGAAGCGTCTTGTGAAAGGCGAGATGCGCTGTACATTGGTGTTGACGAAGGCAGCTTCAATACTGGAAGTGCTCTGTTCGTCGTTTTCTTCCTCTTGCTCCAAAAGTGCAGATCCTGCATCGTCCTCATCGTCTGCTTCATTGTCGTCTTCTTCGTCAGCGATTTGCTTCTGTGCTTCCTTCGCGACGATACGCTTCCAACCGAGGTACGGACGAATGACGGTCCAAGTTTCAACCAACCGGCGTGTCCTTTCATCGACCTCTTCCGCCTCTGCCTCTTCGTTAACCATGTCCACATCCGCTACAGGCACATCTGCATCCTCTTCGTCGTCTAGCAAGACGTCTTGGTCGGAGCGCGCAGCAACCTCTTTGCTGACGATGAAAGGGCTAACGGCCTTGAGAATCCAAGCGGCTGATTGGAAACCGCGCTCAACGAGATTGGCTGCGGCTCGCTCGTCGCCATTTGTGGTGTCCTTCGTTGTGGTGGTGATATGTACTGCGCTTTTGAGCATGGGAGGGTAGATAGGCAAGAACTCAGACCCAAGATCCTTTGCGAGTCGCGGAAGTAGATCGAGAGCCGCGTCCCAGGCTAGCCACTGACTGCGTGTCGACAACGTCGTAGCGAGGATAGTGGCGATGGCTGCCCGATGATGGATCAGCTGCGGCAGCGATTGTGTGATGGAGTTGAGTTGACGATAGAGGTCATGGAATGCATTCGAAAGGTTGAGGTCTGTCCACGCCTGCAACGCTTGCGAAAACGATGTCCTGGCGTGTAGCGACGAAGATGCATCCTCCTCCTCGTCAGTCTCGACCTCATCGTGATCGGCGTCGTCCTCTGCTGCGATACGCGAAGTCGAAGCGCTGGACGACGACGCTAATGGAGCATCGAGACCCGAGTAAGGTCGATAGGTGGTGCTAGCACTGATAGCTGCTGGTGGAAGATGCACATCCTGAAGTCGCTGGTTGAAAGAAGCATATCGGAAGCGTGTGGTGACCTTCTCCGCGTTCTTGTTGATCTGTTTGAGCGTCTTTTGCCTTGCGCTTGCCTGGTTGCCGCTGGCATCAAGATGGACTCTGCGAACTTTACCAGCCTTCTTGTCGGCTTTCTTACGTTGTTGCTCTCGTGTGAGCTTTTTGCCCGCAGGCGATGCTGTGACCATGTTGAGAGAAAGTGGCGCTTAAGCGAGCATCTATGATAGATGATGTCGATGCTGTGCGATATGGTCGTTGCCGCCTGTTGTGATGTGAGTAGAAGTGATGAAGGTGTTGGCTCAGCTGTCGAGGAAGAGAGCTGCGTGAAATTGGACAGAAAAAGAAAGCTCGTTTCTTCGGCGTGGCGAAGGGAAATTTTTGTGCACTTTCGCTGCCTTTTCGCAGAGACAGATGACCGACTTCCGATCCTTTTTGGCGCTCAGCAAGAAGAAATTTTGGCAAAATTCTTAAGGGTCCAACGCCTCCACACCGCTGTCTCGCGGCGAAGCTCAGTTCCTCCCCACAGCTTACTATCACCCTAACAAGGCAAAATCCCGCAGCAAGCTGTTGATCAGCACGAACGGCAGCCACACACCTCGATAGTAGAAGACACAGCGGTCGTGAGCATGCATGAGATATAGCCAACGACATGGATGTGATTACGCTCCAGAACGAATGAATACGAGTGATAAGAAATCGGAGTGACATTAGATGCCAGCCAAGATGTTCGCAGCGGCATTCGGCTCATCACCCAGCGGGGCCCAAGGATCCTGATGCCTTCCTCCCGGCTGCTGCTGCTGCTGCTCACCTCCTTGCTGTGCCTGCTGCTCCCTCCTCTCCCTCCTCAACTGCAACTGAACGTTCTGCCTCACATATGCCAGATACGCCAACCCGCCCAAAGCCAGAATCAACAGACCTGACTCGATCATATCGTCCAAATCTTCGTCCGTGTCTCCTTCCCTCGCTTCCCACGTTTCTGGCTCGTTCGGATCGCCGTATCCTCCACCTTGATCATCTCTCGATCTGCTCTCTGCAATGCGCTTCTGTTTCTCTTCTGCTTTCTTCTGCTTTGCCGCCGCATTTTCTTGCTCCTCGGTGTAGGCCGTGTTCGATCGATCACTAGATGCGTACGACGACAGAAGCGAAATAGCACTCTGGCTGGAATCGGAGCGGAAGACGGCCGCCCATACCGCACGAACGTGAAGTTTGACGAGACTGAGAGCGACAGGAAGGTAGGCTTCATCGTTGATCTCGACTGCCATATCGTAGTACCTTTTAGCAAGGTGGAAGTCTTGTCGTGCTACACCGATGCCATTTTCGTACATCCAGCCGAGGTTCCAATACGCAAGTGCTGAGACGGCGCGGTCAGCTGCAGCAGAGTAGCAAGCTGCAGCTTTCTCGTAGGCGGGCTGACCAGGATTGCCAGTGCCGATACCGTGGAAGTAGTAATCGCCCATCTTGACCATAGCGTCGACGTTGTTTTGTGCCGCGGAACGCGTCCAGTGCACCAGCGCCAGGCGATCCGTGAAGTTGCCGCTGCTCTCGTGCTGACTGCCGGTCAGATCGAGGAGTCGATGACGGTCGTTAGCGCGGTCTAGCATGTATGCGACGTTGTTTTGCGCCGACTCGTAGCCCAATTCGCCCGCCAAGGCCCAGCCAAGTAAGGCTTTCTGACGTTCGCCTCGCCGCCACGCATGCTCTGCTTTGTGCGAGATGCGGGTCGACCAGTCGCCGCGTTCAGCTACCTCCTTGAATCCAGCAAGTGCAGCTCGGCATTGTTCGCCTGATTGCTGCTTGCGTGCGGACTGCGCATTGATTTTGGCCAGCAGATAGGTGGCTTCGAATCGACTGTCACCAAATCTGGCGAGGGTGAGGCACTTGACGGCGTTGTCAAGGTCATTCATCTCCATGTGAATCTTGCCGAGGTTCACATTAGCTCCACTGTGCCTGACTTTGGCTGCTGCCTCAAAGTAAGAGACAGCAGTGCCCATATCCTTTGCTGTTCCGAGTGCGTCCCGCAGCATCACACCGAGACCGTTATACGAGTCAGCATCACCTGTGGTCTGACCACGGGTGAACCAAACCCATGCACGCCTGAAATCTTGTGGGACGCCTTCTCCGCGAAGGTACATCTGACCGATCATACCAGCTGCCGAGCCTGCTAGTGCGAGCATTCCATCGTCCACCTTGAGTTGAACGTCTTCGCCTTTGTCGCCGGGCTTGGCAATGTAGCCAGTGGGGCCTCCAAGACCCACATCACCAGCTTTGCGAGGCCAAACTTCGCGTGCGATACGCATGAGCCACTGAAGAGATCGGCGATAGTCACGACGCACAGCACCAGCTGCATCACCAGAAGAATAGATGCTGCCGTGATAATACACTTGGGCAATGAAGAGCATGCTCTTGACATCACCGCGTTCGGCGAGGTAGGTGTGGTACTCGAGCAAGTCTTCCAATGCCGAGGGGTCACGAGCTGATCCAGGTTGACGATTGAGGGCAGCTTGGACGGCCGGCTTCATGGCAGCATAACCAGTCGAAGCGACAGATGCTCCCGGGCCATATGCACCACCGTCAAGGTCAGAGATACGGATCTTGGTATAGGGCAGAGTGAGGCCGCCGGGCGGGCCTGCCTCAAAGCGACCATACGTGTCAGCGGCGGCCTTTTCGTACAGATCAAGCGCAGTCCAGCAGGAGGGGGCGACACCGATACCCGCCTTGTAGCGGAAGCCGAGCGCCATCTGCGACGGTGCGTGACCTGCATTGGCAGCGATGGTATAGTGAAGGACTGCTTTGGCTTGCCGTTGTCCGTCGTCGGTCTTGAGCTGGGCAAAGAGCTCGCGTCTTCGCTTCCATGCTGATCGCACTTCGTCCGCCGTCGGCGAGGATGTGAAGGAAGACCAGATGCCAGAGTCGGTCGGTAGAGGCTTCCAGTCGCCGCGAACAGTCGATTCCCAGCCGCTGCCTTCAATGAAGGCCAGACGAGCATGTGCACTGGCATTACCCTCCATCGAGTTGCCGAACTGGTCGTGACCGAGATCGGCGAGACGCTGATAGCAAGCCCTTGCACGAGCAAGGTTTGGCTGACTTCCGTGTGTGCCCCAGAGCGAATACTCTCCGAGCACCCACAGGGCATCCGCTAGCGCTGACGGACGATCTTTGCCGATGTGATCTGCCGATGTCTGATCGTCATAGGCAGCTCGAAGAAGCTCCGAACCGTTGCGCGCAATTGAAGAGTAAGCCTCGTACTGCCAATCGATGTTGTCGAGTCCCCATCCTGCTTTGGTGAGCAGCGATACGGCACGCGCCCTCTCGTCGCTTTCCGATTCTGTACTGCTCTCATCACTGCTATCCATGACATTCGAGTTCCGCGAAAGTGTGAGATCCGATGACGCTTTGTTGCTGGTAGTGAAAGGTCCAAACATGATGCTCTCCCATACGCTGTCGGCCGGATTGACCGGCACAGCTCCGTCCGGCAGTCTCTCCCAGTCTGGCCACAAGGGCATCACATTTGCACTGGACCACCCCGACTCCATCTGTGATGCACCTATGGGAGGCCCTTGCCATCGATGTACACCATCCGTCTTGGTTGCACTTGACCCCTTCGCGATAGCTTTCTGAGCTGCAGCTATAGCGGCGTCGGACGGAGCAGCCTCGTTTGCGGCATCAAACATGTCTTGGACGAAGCCGCGAGCCGCGCTGACGACATGTCTGACTGAGTCCATGAGGTTGATTCTGATTGTTGCGTCATCGCTCTGTGACTGCTTGGTGGCTGCTTTGCCGACTTTGCTACGAGGAGACTTGGTTTTGATGGTGCTGCGTAACAGGCGAAGTGCTTCTTCGTATGCTTGTTGGGGCGTCAGATTGTTCGTTGACTTTGAGCCGGAGGGTTGAGATGGTGCTGTGAAGGGAGCCTGATCTGCGTTTGCTGCGCCTAACACTGATAGAAGGCAACCAGCTACCAGCAGGACCAGCAGCGCTTTGTTGCGGCGCGCTGAGCGACGATTTGACGCCGCCATCGTTACCTTTGCTGTTGTGAGAGAGACGTCGCAGATGGTGCTCAGGAAAGAAGACTAGGGGAAAACCATTCCGGCGTCGCGCTGTGAGGCGAAGAAAGGTCGTGTGGCACGCCGCTAAGGTGTTCGAGGGTGTGCAAGGAAGTATAAGTGTGGGGGATAGGAAAGGTGTCGGCGTGGAAGCTCAGGGTCTGTGCTCAGAAGCTGCGTGTCATTCGGCCTCCACGCTGTCGGCTTTTTCCGAAAAAAAAATCCAAATTTGTACCTGGAGTACGATCTCACAACCTGACATCCGAAAATTTGACCATCGTCAGAACGACTCGAAGAGTTCCCTCAATTGCACAGGCATGGTCTGTTGATGAAGAAGGTTTGTTCGATGATCAGAATTAGTGAGCGTATGTATGAATCTCAAAACAGATAGGTAAAGAATGTGCGTAGCTGTGAGTCCATGTATCATACCTTGCGCCCGACACCGCCAGACGTCGATCTCCAGACAGCCTTCGAGAAGAGACCTCCCCAATTGTCGAACGTCCTCGTGAAGCCTTCTGCTATAATGAAGAGCACAGCATACGATGTCACAAAGACCACTAGAATCGTAGCCCAGTACGGCACGCCTGCAGCCAACATTGTCAGACACAACCAAGCCGACCATGTCCACCACACGACGCCGTGCATCAAAAAGACAGCAAAGGCGTGCTTGCCGATATACGACCAAAGACGCAGTCGGAAGAAAGCGCGCAGAAGGTCAGACAGGTCGGTGAGGAGGAAGAAGCTGAACGAGAGGAGCCAAGAAGCGACGCGGGGGTCGGTATAGCTAATGCCAGGATCTTCGGTCCATGCATGGGGTTCTTCGGTGAGCCAATCTGGATGCAAACGGTGGTCTTTTTGGTCGAACCCATTTCCAGGCGCGCCCGGGATGTAGTTGAGGTATTGTTGGGCCCAGCAGGCGAGGAAGAAGACCCATGCAAAGACTTGACCGTGGATGCGCAGCTTGGACAGTCCTTCGGGCAGGCGCAGCTTTCGGCGAACGAATGTGGGAACAAGAGGCACACCTTTGGCGGCGGCAGCTTGATAGTTGAGCTTGCTGTCGAGATCAGCAATGACGAGACCGGCCATGAAAAACAGATCCCAAGTGTTAGCGTACCAGCTGATAGAGATGCAGAGTGCGTAGAAGCTGAAGCGTTTGTACGCGTTCTTGATCTCGTGGGCGACCAGAGCGCAGATTAGGCAGGTCCAAGTACCCTGCACAATGACAGGAATGGTCCAGAGTACACCGGTAGCGTAGCCCGTTACGAGCGCTGGCTGCATGGGAGGAGCAGACCACCACAGTGAGATGAAAGCGTTCATAAAGACACCGACGTTTTGGAAGTTCTCCCAGTAAGACCAAGTAGACCACGTTCGCGATGCGAGACGGGGCACCCACTTGAACGCTCCAACGTCCATGAGGAAGTAGTTTGCCAGCACAGCACCAGCCACAGGAAGAGCCAGACGAGGAATACGACGTACGGTAGCATCCGCCATGCTCTGCAAGCCACCTTTGAGCAGGTAGCGGTTCGTCATGGTACGCGATGGCAACATGAAGAAGATACCAAGCTTGAGACCCTGGTTGACCACGATGGGCCCCAGAATTGAGCGGAACCAGAACTCAAACTTAGGGTAGTGGTGGGGCGCGCCTGGCGTAGTGATACCATAGTAGTAGATGAGCATGAAATGGTGGAACGAGACCAAGAAACAAGCAAAGCCTCGCAGGCCATCCAGGTAGTCAATTCTTCGTGCGCCCGTCGAAGTGAGCTGTGTTGTACCTTTGATGAAGAGCAAGTCCTTGGTGTGGCGGAGGAAGGACTGAAGGAATGACTCTGGGGGCTTGATCCCAGCACTGGCGCCGTCTCGAGCCTTGCGTCCAACAGTGTCACCAAGCTCGGGCTGAGCGAGTGCGCCGACTTCACCGTCAGCCGCATTGAGGTCACGTTGCTGCCACTGAATAATCTGTGGCTGATGGAATGCCTCGTGTGCCTCAGAGCCGTATACCTCGTGGATTGATCCATCGCGCGAGGTCCCTTCGTGCTGGTAGTGGTAGGTAGACGAGCCAGCTGCTCCACTTCGCATCGACGAGAAAGAACCATAGCGTGCTCGATGGGCAAGCAATTGTTCCCGCGTAGTGTTCATCGAGTGACCTGTGCTGGATGTGACATCTGCATAGCTCGCGAAGGAGTCGTTGCGAGTATGGGCATGGACGTAGTCGTCTCCCATGAGCTCGATCTCATCGTAATCGCCTTTGAGACTAGACCCTTCGCTGACAGACTCTTTGCGTCCAGACATGCTGTGAGAGTATACGGACGACGCAGGATCAGCAGCAAAGCCAGGAGCGACGTAGGGAAGAGCCTGTGCTCGGTTCAGGTCCTGAATCCATCGAGGTGTTTCAGCTCCCTTGACACGCGCAGGCGATTGGCTTCCGTGAACGGCGTTGAGTGGCTTAAGGCTGGCCATCGAGCCATAGCGGGGGAGAACGCCCTGAGATACAATACCTAGATCGCGAACACTGCTATACGAGCGAGCATCTGCGTCGTCGCTGTCTGTCTCTGAGTCCGAGTCAGAGTCGTAGACGAGATCAGGTGAGGTCCAAAGTTGAACGTGCTGGGTAGTATTCGGAGACGATCCAACAGTTGGACTTGCGGTGCGGGGTGTTCCAACAGGGGTCAGGCCGAAAAGACGAGCCTTATCATCGACAGTGTCGCTGTCCACAGGGGTGAGAGGTGGCGTGTTGCCAATGCTCGAGCTTTGTGATGCAAGCGAAGAGATAGCAGGCGGCGGTACAAAGCCACATGAGTGATCAGAAGAAGAAGCTGCAGTGGACGAACAAGCAGCTTCGCGATCCTTCTCTTGAGCAGCGATGGCAGCAGCCCGCTTCTTTTCCTTGGCCTTGATGGAACGCACCACGAGACCGTGGGCGATAGTCACGACGAAGATGCCTGCAGCAATTGAGATAGCGATCACGGCGTAGAGTGGTGCACGGAACGGCTTGTGCGGCAGCTTCTGCTTGTTCAGAGCCGTCAAGTCGAATGGAGTGCTGTCACGAAGAGTGAAATCGTCCGTGCTGCATATGGCGTCTGCATTGGCGCTAGCGGCCGAGCACTGCAACTCGAACTGCATGTGACGTTCTTCCAGGCTCGAGTTGAAGAAGAAGCGAGTGTAGCGAACGTGTGTTATCAGAGGCTGGCGGAGAGGCGGGCCTTGCGATTGCGATTGTTCACCGTTGGACCAAGCTTCGAAGCTGATAGGAACAGGAGCTTCAGGGAGGTGCGTCGCGTTGATGCCTTTCTCGACAGAGTAAAAGTTGGCGCTGTCGTTTGCGGCTGTATTGCGCCATTGCAGAAGGTCAGGCTGCCAGTCGAAGCGATGTTCGAGGTAGTCTTCTGTGCCAAGTGATGAAATGTTGACCTTGAATGGATCGTCGCCGTGGCCGTACGCCGACCAGGACCACTGTAGAGTCGAGTTCTCCGGATTGTTCGAGGTGAAGACGCCAATGCTGACTGTCTCCGAGTCGTTGTATGCGGCGCTGAACTTGAATGCAGCACCTCTTCCTCCCGACACTGCCGGCTCGATCTGAGCTCGGAAAGAGCCGAACAGAATGTCACGTCTTCGTGTGACGATCTGAGAGCCATTGACGATACGGCGTGTCAGCTCAGCAGGCGAGACTTGCAGCGTTAAGGCGTTGTCGTCGAGGAAAGTGTTGTTGTAGCTGACAGCGCTGCGATAGGTTGCGTCAAAGCTGTTCTCCCACTTGTTGATCTGATCTCCGACGAGAGACCAAGCTTGCTGACCATCACCGGTTTCTCCCGCTGAGGCGCCTCCATATATGCGAGGAGACTCTGCTGGATCTGTGACGACATCGTTGAATCCGGTCTCGTTGAAATACGTGATGGTTCGATCTGTCCATAGAGCGTCTGTAAGTGGATCGCGGTATCCGCACTCGCAAGCAGCTCGAATGAGCGGTAGAGATGCAGCTGCGAACACGAGTGCGGAAGCCACCAGAATCGCTGGTGCTGGTTTGGTGTGAGCCGCCATGACGATGTACAGCTACATGCGCGAGGTGGATACTGTAATTTCGCTATTCGGATGCAGTGGGAGGGGAAGCGTTGCCTAAGATGATGGAGTTGGGGAAGGTGCAGGCTAAAGTACGATGTTGGCCTACAGTGATAGCAGCATGCGACGACACGACCGGGAAAGGATTCGAGATCACAGTGTCGTCTCGAAGAGAACTTCAAGATAGCTGACACCGCTACTAGGATAGCAAGCTTCAAACCTGTGCAAAGAAGATCAGGCGTGCTATGACGACCATTGCAGGTTTCGGTCAACCGATCTCAGACGCACAGGTCAAAGCGGTCTTAGAAGACGAGGAAAGCCTGCAGTATGGGTTTCAAGGGTAGCGCATAGATCGAGCACTACAAGCTCGCGAGGCCACACAGTCTTTGTGTTTAAATCATCACTTAGTGAGAAAGGCTTGACGAGAAGTAAAGGCAAGGGCGCCGTATTCCGCAGATTTGCATGAAACGTCGGCGTGAGGGGCTCTTGACCTCCCTCCCTTTCTTCTTGTTCATCCCAGCGGCAAGGTCAGATCGGACCGTTCGAGGCGGCAAAGACAGGCGACCAAGCCGCCGATGGCTGCAACAAGGCAATAATCTAAAGCATGCGAGGGTGCTTGCCCTCACAGTCGAGATGAGCAAAGACGGCCCAACCGCAACGACCGCAATCACAGCCGCATGTTTGTCCGTCTCGGCTGTCAAGAAACTGAAATTTTAAGCTACTATTTTTATGTCCCATTTTCTGGATACCGCGTCCGCGTACGCTTATGCTTAGACAACACACAGCACAGCTTCCTAGACTCTCAGGACTGTAGCTCGCGGCGTCGACCTTGTTCCCACAACCCTACGCAGCAATCATCGACGCAAAAGTGTAAACCCAACGCACAGAACAAAGACCGAGATCTGGGTTCCATGGTATCATCGTGACCGAGGATTTCCGTGTTTGACAGTTTGGCGAGGTTCGCTTCCCCTTTTTTAAACCTCCTTGCCGTGCTGTGCAGTGCTTCTTTTGCTGTATTTGACGTATGGAGGCCGGTTTCTGCTGTGGTTTGCAAACATGCTGGCGTTTTGTGCAAGGCGTGCATATGGGGTAGCGCCCCTTTATGTCCGCACGGGGTCTTTCTTTCATCTCGCAAGGGCGCTGCTTCCGTGCTTCCGACGCCCACTGCCATGCTCAATTCATGGCTGTGAAACAAGAGGCAGCTGCATCTTGCGACAGACCTGTTTGTTGCCTTTGTCTTTGTGGGCCTAAGTTGATCTCGGACCCCTCTTTTGTCATTCCGCAGCGGCGATTTCAGCTGCAAATCTGCGCTCTGTGGTCGCCTTATCCGTTTCAGTGTCTCAAGCTTCTTGATCGACCTCGTTCGAGCTTGTGATTGCACAGGAACCCCGATGATACCAGAGACAGGTTGTGTGGTGGGCGCATACAGTTGCACAACTCGCGACGATCGACAACCTTCTTGAGTGCACGCGAGGGGATGCACCGCCATTTCATGCTGTAAATGATTTGCAGCACAGAGCTGAGCGTCGATTCCCCTAGCTGCTAACCTCGTTTGGCACCAAAACTCAATGTCTGCTTTGCTGCAAGGCATTGTCGACGGCTGAACTTCCCTGAAGGATGCTGTATGCGCTCGGTCATGGTGCACTCTTGCCCACGACAGCTCCTTGAACGATCAATCTTCTGCTCTTCTTGTAGAACACCAGCTGCTCCACTTCTCGACTCGGCTCAAAGCTTTTCGTTCTGATTTCACCTTCTCACCATCATTGCTGGCAAAAAGCTTACTCGCTACGTTGCTGACGCACTGTTATACAGTGTTCGAGCACTCGCCATCTCAAGAAGGGCCGCTTCCCTCTAGACCCCACCATCGTTGGTCTATTTCGGTAGCTACAAGCATCTGATCCCGAATCCAGCACCAAAACGCCCGCAGGTGAAGCAACAAGCTTGATCTGCAGCGCTACAGCTTCAAGACACCTGCCGCGCAACAGCATCGTACGCATAGCTAGAGTCATTGCGACGACCATACGCAAGATCATCATGGGCTCACTCA
The DNA here is from genome assembly GCA_001736125.1 of Pseudozyma tsukubaensis. Classification (NCBI taxonomy): domain Eukaryota; kingdom Fungi; phylum Basidiomycota; class Ustilaginomycetes; order Ustilaginales; family Ustilaginaceae; genus Pseudozyma; species Pseudozyma tsukubaensis. The sequence continues at coordinate 83,004 of MAIP01000014.1, read as the reverse complement.
CGGGTATTAGCGGCAGCATGGCAAATCTGTCCGCCTTCATTTACGGCTGGACACCAGTCATCCTCCTCCTTGCCTACTGCACCTTCAGCTTCTTCTTCTACATTGTCATCCCACCCATTCTACAGCAGGTCCTCTTCTACCTTTACCTCCTTCTCCAAACTTTCACGGCGCTCTCGGTGTCTACCGAGGCAATGCAGTCCATCCGGCCCTCCGTCAAGACGCGGCGAGCGTTCCGTCAGGCAGCGAAAGAAGGGTGGGGCGAGACCGACAACGGGAAAATTTGGCCTAAGATCGATGTCGTGCTCGTAGCCTACTTGCCGAATGAGCAGGATATCATCATGCGTCAAGTCAGGTATGCTTTGAGGGAGATCAACTACCCAAGTGACAAAGTTGTGGTCAACGTTGTCTACAATACGCCCAAACCGATCGAGCCGGTAGAGACCGAGTTGAGGGAGCTAGAGAAAGCGCATGCCCGATTGCGAGTCATCAAGGTGCCGAACTCGACATCCAAAGCGGACAACATCAACTACTACCTCTCTCTCGATTTCAGATGCGATATCATCACACTTTACGATACCGACCACTATCCCGATCCAAACGCCCTCCGATGGGTCGCAAGACGCTTCCTCAAAGGTGGCATTGACATCATCCAAGGCCGATGCTGCGTCTACAACTACGATGAGACTTGGTTGACTCGATTGGTGGCAGCAGAGTTCGATATGATATATGGTGTCATGCATAGCGGAAGAGCCGAGATGCAGGGATATGGATTTTTCGGTGGGTCCAACGGGCATTGGAATGCATCCTTGCTGAAGACGTTGGGTATGCAAAAGCACATGTTGACGGAAGACATTGACAGTTCCATGCGAGCCATTATTTCTGGTGCTAGAATCGAATACGACTTGAAGGTGTTGTCGTATGAGTTGGCGCCGGAAACAGTACCCGCCTTGTTGAAGCAGCGCATGCGATGGGCTCAAGGATGGACCCAAGTTGCCTTCCGACACGCTCTGCCCGCTGTTCGACGTGGCGCTTACTCCGACGATAACGGCTGGCGTTCCCGCCTCGGACTCTTCCAGCTCCTCATTTACAGAGAGGCGTACTTCTATATCAACACTCAGCTTCTCTTCATCCTCGTCTCATCTCTGGTGCAATGCTTCCCGCATCAAGGCCTCAAAGCGTGGTTCAACGAGTTTGGCGGTTTCGCCATCTCGATGTGGGCACTAGGCGTCAATTTGATCTGTCTCTTCGTGACCATATGTATCACTCTGAAGAACAGGTCCAACTTTACCCACCCGATTGGCATCATTGCGTTCGGGTTCTTGGCGCCGTTCTACTACAGTATCGTCAGCTTCATGTCCATTTTTTGCCACTTTAGGGAGTTTATCAAGTTCGAAAAGTGGAATCCTACAGCGAGGGGGAATAAGAAGTAGAGGCGCTACACATTCTTTCAATGAGAGTCTCTTGTATAGTATTTCGGAACAATGTTTTATCTATATAACGTTGATCTGGTGTGTGACATTGACCCAAGAGCCGGGGTAAGGGAGGACGGTTCCATTTCAGCAAGCGAGGTCACCATTCTCTTCACACTCTGAGTTCAGCTATGGGGTATTTTTTTGGTATTTTTGGAATGGATGATGAGGATGTTTTAGATGACGAGGAGACCGAGACTAGGGCTGGATTTGAAGAGGAGAAGGAAAGGCGGATGAGGGGGCGAGAGGGTGAGGGGATGGGGTGAATGATCTAGCAGCAGTCGAAAGAAGCTCTAGAGCGAGCTATCTTCCGTCTAAAGCCAAGTCTTGTTGAAGCGCAAGTACACAACCTTTGCAACCTGAACGATGAGTACATAGGCGAACAAGTAAGGGAACAAGAAAGCGTAAAACATCTTGTCCGGAAGCGTCATCGACAGTGCCTTCCTCAAGAAGGGTAAGTAGGGGCAAATCATCGATACCACGGCGATCAAGAAGGTTGTCAGGCAAACCGCCCAGCTTGCCCTACTTTGGAGGAAAGGGAATTTGGCGGTCCTCAGCACGTGAACGATGGCCACTTGGGTAAGTGCGCCTTCGAGGAACCAGTTGGTTTGAAACTTGGCCACCTGTTCTGCGTTGTTCGGGTCGCGAAGGCCAAAGTAGTACCAGTTGAGGAGGAAAGTGAAGATGTCAAAGGGAGAGGAGAGGGGACCGATGCAGACCATGAATTTGAGCATGCTCTTGGTGCTCCAGTTGACGGGAGCTTGGATCATTTCCTCGTCGACATTGTCCCATGGGATACTGGCCTGGGAGATGTCGTAGAGCAAGTTTTGGGTGAGAAGCTGGGTGGGTGACATGGGAAGGAAGGGCAGCCAAGAAGCAGCGACGGTGACCGAGAAGACGTTGCCAAAGTTGGAGGAGGCAGCCATTTTGATGTACTTAAGCGTGTTGACGAAAGAGACCCGACCGACAATGACGGCGTCACGGATGACGTCGAGGTTCTTTTGGGTGAGGATGACATCGGCAGCGTCTTTGGCGATGTCGCAGCCGGTGTTGACGGAGATACCGCAGCTAGAGCCACGGAGGGCGGGACCATCGTTGACACCATCGCCGAGGAAAGCAACTTGGTGGCCCTGAACACGGAGAGCGCGGACGACTTCAAGCTTCTGGATCGGCGTAAGCTTGGCAAAGACGCACTTCTCCTCCACGGCTTTGGCAAATTCGACGGGACCAAGGCGGGAGAGCTCAACGCCGGTGATGCAAAGCTCACTAGCGCCTTCGGTCTCAGGAATCAGGTCGAGGATCTCGCAAACACGACGAGCGGTAGGGAGAGCGTCACCGGTGAGGACCTTGGTCTGGACACCGAGCTGGCGCAGGTTGGCGATGGCGAGCTTGGCGTCCGGCTTGGGAGGGTCGAGGATCGAGACAAAACCTTCAAGGACCATGTCGGCTTCGAGATCAGGAGTGGCAACACCGTTGACGAGGAGGGCACGGTCGACGCGTCGCGACGCAACAGCAATGACACGCTCGCCTCGCTTGGCGATTAGCTCGATACGTGCGTTGCATGCCTCAACGTCGATCTTCTCGATAGCATCGCTGGCGTTGTCGGAGGTGACAGCAGAAGTGTTACGAATGTGGGTGCATCGGCGAATGACTTCCTCGGCAGCTCCCTTGCACACTAAGTGGAGCTTGTCCTTGTCGCCTTCGTTCTCCTGGTAGATGACTGAGACGACACGGCGGTAGAAGTCGAAGGGGATGTCGGCAACCTTGATCTTGTCTCTGAGGAGTCGTTCGGCCAGAGGGTTCAGCTTGGCTTCGGCGACAGCTTCGGCGGGGGTTTCAGCGTGATTGGCAGCTTCGGTATCGATAGTGTTGACGAGATCGTTGTCTTCAATGTGAGACAGGATAGCCATGTCGATGTTGTTGATGAAGTCCGAGGTCTGCAGTTTGGCGTTGAGGTAGGCGAGGTGAACAGGGGTGTCAAGCAGCTGGCCATCGGGAGCACAGGTCGAAGCGACGGTCACGTGGTCCTCGGTGAGAGTACCGGTCTTGTCACTGCACAGCACGTCGATCGCACCAAGAAGTTGGACAGCATCAAGCTTCTTGACGATAGCCTTCTTCCTGGCCACGAGGATGGCACCCCTAGCGAGGTTGGCGGTGGTGACCATGGGAAGCATCTCGGGCACAAGACCGACAGCAACCGAGAGACAGAAGAGGGCAGCGTTCTTCCAGTCCTTGGTGACAAAGCCATCGATGACCAAGACGGTCGGGGCCATGATGAACATGAAAGCGAGAAGAAGCATTGAGATCCTGGAGATACCACGCTGGAAGTCGTTCTGGATCTTGGACTGGTCCGAAACGCAAGCAACGGTGCCGACATAAGTGCGGTCACCAGTAGCAATGACGAGAGCATCGGCGTGACCAGAGACGACGTGAGTGCCCATGAAGAGCAAGTTGGAGCGGTCCATAGTAGCGGATGTGCCAAGTGCCTCAGGTGCAACAACTTGGCTGAAGGAAGGAGGAGAGGAGGAAGAGGAGCGAGAGAGGGCGTGAGGAGCATCGCTAGCGTACTTCTCGACAGGAAGACCTTCACCGGTGAGCGAGCTCTGGGAGACGGTGAGCATGTCTGAAGAGATGACGATGCAGTCAGCAGGAACAACGGAGCCAGTCGAGACACGAACGACATCACCAGCGACCAACTGAGAGCGGTCGATCTTGGAGACGGCAACGGAGTCACCAGAGGTCGGAGTCCCGCCTCTGCCGAGAACGAGGCAGGTGTTGTCGATGAGCGACTTGAGAGCGTAGACCTTGTTGGCGGACTTGTGCTCCTGGATGAAACGGAGGGTGACACTGAGGACGACCATAAGCATGAGGATGGTGAAGGTGGAGTGGTCATCAGTAGAGATAGCCACGACGGCGAGGATGGTGAGAATGGCGTTGAAGGGGTTGACGATGTTGCTGATGAGGAGTCTCCACCAAGCCTCCTTCTTGGAGCTAGCAACTTCGTTAAGGCCGTCGAGCTTGAGCTTCTGAGCAGCAGCCTTGGCGTCGATGCCTTGAGCCGAGCTACCAAGCTCAGCAAAGGACTGGTCGAGAGGACGAGTGGACCATTCGGAGAGATTGCTCAAGACAGCCTCCTCCTTGGCAAGAGCAGCAGCCTTCTTGGTGTGGTCAAGAGCCACACGCATGCCAAAGAGGCGGCCAATGGGCGACCTGGAAAGCGCACCTTGGAAGCGCTCCAGCCTGGAGGGACGAGTCTCGGTCAGAGCCGAGGCTTCAGGATCGCAAAGCTGGTGCAGCTGATCACTGCTGGTGCTTCGGATAGGGGTGCTAGGCTTGACATCACCCTTGATCGAGTCGGTGTCCTTGCCATCACCACTTTGCTGGTGGGCAGAGAGAGCAGCGACTTCAACGGAGTAGCGGGAAGACATCTTGAAAGCTTGAAAATAAGCGATGAGACGTTGGATAAAACTTCAAAAGAAAAAGCAAAGGCAGACTTTGGAATCGACCTGGCTAAGATGCTTTGTTTTCCGGCCAGGATCCAGTTGGATTCAAGGCTGCTGTACCGTTGGAGATAGGAAGCAGTTTGCAGAGGTGGAGAAGGCGCGGGGGACAAGAGCGAAGGTGTTGACCATAGCTTGGATGAGGGTTCTTTCTGGCTTAGGAGGGGTAGAAGCTGGAAGGAGATGAGGGTTGAGCGAGCGAGATTGCTGGCGAGAGTAGAGGATAGCAAGAGTGTTTGGTTATAGTGATGGATAGAAGAGAGAAGATCAGTGTCGAGGAGACTTGGTTTGATGGGGTGAAGAGAAGAAGAAGGAGCGGGCAGGGGGTCTTTTCTCGAAGCTTTGATATATATATATATATCAATGAAGTCAACGGAATGTGGGCTGGATTTGCTTTGGCTGAAAAGGGAGTCTCGTCGCGATCATGGTTGAAAACCCACTATCTCACTGCGACACACGACAGTAGGAAAATCTTTTCCGCAGAATGTCAGTTTTTTGCTCGTCGAGCTTGCCCGTCTCAATGTTTGGTGCTTCAATTCATGCGAGCCACAGGTAGGATTCGACAGAGCTCCAGACTTGTCCTTTTCAAGACAGAGTCATGCGTAGGTCCGAGACTTCGGGGCGAAAGGGTGAAAGCAGGCCAACAGCTTGACCCAAAGGGTACACAGAATCAGGCTGAGTCCGAAATTGGACCGTTCTAGAGTCAGAGAGGAGCGGGCAAGTTCATGCAAGAGCGAAAAGAACGCACCTGACCGGCGGATGCGGAGGTGCCTGAAACGGTAACATAGATTCACATCTGGAGAAGAAGACGAAGAGATGAGGAGCAAGGGCAAGCTTGTCGATTTCGTACCAGGAGGAGGACGCTAGACTTGTCCAACGAGGTTCGAAAGCGCAGACAGGAAGCGAGAAAAGAACCCTTTTCCCACGTTTTTGGGCTTTTCGCTTCTTTTCGTCTCTGCGCAGCCGCCTCATGGCAGTCGTGACAGCAGTGAAAAAGCAGTTTTTTCCCCCTTTTTTCTTACCTTTCTTTTCTGTTCGGAGCGGGCTGAACTTCGAATCTGAGGCGGAGTCGCAAACAGCGGCTTGACAGGCGCGCCATTTTCGGCATGAGCGGCCTGTCAAGGAATGAATCGATGTCACAGAACCAGGCGCAGAAGCGATTTTTGCAGTCTATCGATGGTTGCACAGTTGGTCAATCTGTGGGCAAAGGGCTCACCTTGTAATCCTCACTCTGCCTCTTCGCAACGCAGAAAATGCGCAGTTTTTTTTGGTTGCTTGCTTGCTGTCAGCTTGTGCAGATCCTTCTCGCTTGCCAGGCGCGGGCTTTGCGCGAAATTCACTGCGCAGCTCAGACCTTTTCTTGCCCGCCCGCTCAACATGACATTGGCCGTCACTTTTGCTCAAGCGGTTGCAAGCGAGCATGTGCGTCCACAGAGCTGCATTATGTCCTGCTTCGACCAATGACAGCGCGCCTATTGCTCATCGTTACGCTGCTCTGGCCGCTGATCCGATCTGTCACGATCCGTGATACAATGATCGGGTTGTTCGCCGATCTTGGACGGCCAGATCCGAGCCTAGACGTCACCCTTCTTCGAGCGTTATGGGTGACAAGGACAAGATCTACGTGACCGAAGTTACATCGAGGCTGTGATCATAGGATTACAGTTTGTGAAGCGCACGTTCACTTCATTTCAGTCTGCGCAGCCCTCATCTTCTTGTCTCAATGAAACACGGAGTGCTTCATGCCGCCATTGCATAGTTTCCGCCATTGAGCGCTTCTCAACCTACAGTCTTCTGGCCTTCTTGGCCTTGCCACTTTCGGGTGGGGCTGTGCTCACGTCACCAATCGATTAAATGCTTGACCACAAGATATAAAGCACCTCCGTCACCCTCGAACCCGTCAAGCAGTCTCCAATTCCACTCAAGAATCCACCATACATCTCGTCTCATCACTTAGACTCCTCTCCGACCACAGATCCTTCTGCGACCTGCATGCACATCAATTTCATATCGTTTCAGCATTTTAAGCCAGGACCAGTGTCATTAGACGGCGATCGCAGAATGTCTTCTCTTGTTCGCAAGCTGGCTCTTTCTGACTTCTTCATTCGTATGGAAGATCTGCGTCTCGATGACATCCCAAGCGGTCGAAGCAGTCCTCAACCCTGTAAAAGTCCGGCTGATGATGGCCATTTCAGTCAAGAACCATCCTGGGAAAAGGTCCTCAGATCAAGCGATGCAGAGATCATTTGGTTTCCTTCTTTCGCAGATGCCGGATCTTTCGTAGTAGGAGGCGATGATCAATGTCAGAGCATGCTGGTTTCAGACTTGGAGCGTGGGGTACCAGCTGTAAGAGCACCGCCTGGCGCTCATCGCTTCTTTTGTCAAGCCCAGTATATGAACCCCAAGGCTGCCCCAAAAGGACTTAGGCAGCAGATCGTTGCTCAGCTGGGCTCAGTCGAGCAAGGAAATCTCTCGATCTCATTCCCGCGTGGCCACAGTGCGGGTATTGTTGACATCTTCTTTGCAGATGCTACGCAGTTCGCAAACGCTCACCTGCTCGAGCTCACATGGCAGAATCAAGCTTTACAGCACTTCGAGACCGGCACCTACTTGCCCGAAGACCATGTGGTGCTCCAAATCTACTCCCTTCCAAAGCACACCAATCTTTTCCGCCTCGTCCAAAAGTTGCATAGCGAACTGGGTCATCTTCTAACCTTCAAGAGTGTGGGCGGCTCTCAAAATCCTTATAATCCTCACGGCACTTTCGATGGCATGATCAACGTTCTGGCTGTGTTCAGGCATCCATCGTACCACATTGGTATGCTACCGGGTTGGATCTATTTCGAGTATAAGTTCCATAGCATCGTTTTCAGGGGCAAAGACGAGATTTGCAGACCTTGCCGCCTCAAGAACTGCAGTCCGACTATCATTGAGGATCCTCCGTTCGCCACGCGATGCGGATTTTGTAGACAAGCAATCCACTGCATGTATACTTGCAAGTATACACACCGCCGCAGGGGTCACGCATGCTGTCGAGAACCGCGACAGGCTACTGCCGTTGCTGCTGTTTTTGACAGGATCTAGATCGGCTTTGAGCAGTAGTAGGTAATTCATCTCTAAACAAGCAATGAAGCATTTTCTGCGCAAATGACCAAGTCCCTGCGTTCTTGTACAGACTGAAGACCGAGAGCTCAGTACAGGCATAAGACATCATCGATCAGCCGCTTTGTACCCATCGGGCTCAGTTGCGGTGCTTGTGACGAGACACAAACACGATCAGGCCCCTTGCAATCGCAGATGAGGCGCTGACGAGGCTTTTGAGCCGAAGCGAGACGTTCCTTTTGAGCTTGGACCTCGGGACGTGCGTTGAGCTCTCATTGTTCGATTGCGACAATGCTCCCACACCTCATAGCCCTCACCCGGCCTTGACCTTCCTCAGCTCAGGTGACTGAACGACTGAATCGTGAGATAGCTGAGATGTCGGCTGCCTGTGTCCGACTTTGGTGCGTCCTGGCTTCTCACCACCATTTGCATCCTCACCTTCACACCGTGGCCAGCTCAACTTGCCAATTGACAAAGGGACACCAACTGTACTATGCCGAAACGAAGTCTCAGTCCGGAGGCCGTCGAGCAAGCTACCTACCGGGTCAACGGACAGCGCTGGAAGCGCCGCCGCCACCGCCTTTCGACAGCCGAAGAAGCCTCGCTGTTAGTGACTCCCTCGGCCGCTTACGCCACTTCGCACAATGTCGAGCATCCTGATGGAGTAGGAAGCTTCACCATTCTGCCACAGGAAGCTGATACGACCGAAGTTGTTGCCGCAGGTGGCAGAAGCCAGCAGCACTCCGATGACGTGGAATGCACAATCTGGTTTCCTACTCAGGTCTGGCCCAGACGTGACGCTATCGTCACAGGTACTCTACAGGCAGATCTTCCCGACGTTACAAAGAAGAATGCTGCCCCACTTCGGCTTCACACCTTCGCTTTGCCAAATCTGTACCACTGGACTCCAGAAAGGCAAGCTATTGCCAGGTCATGTTGACGACACAAATTCGCGGCCAGCTCACACCCGACGTTGGCGGCGAACCTCGCTTTATCTTTCCTGCCTCCGCTTCCAAATATTTCCATGTGTCCTTCTATAATGTCAAGAAGTACTCACCGGGATACAAGCTTGACCTGAGCTGGGAAGGGAACGCACTCGAGCACGATACGATCGGCGTCTTCATGCCAAATGATCACGTAATACTCGGCTTCAAGGGTCTTAGCAGAAGAATCAACATGGCTAGACTGCTCAAAGAAGCTCGCTACTCCCTCGAGCATATTGTCGCAATCAAGGAGTTCAAAGTCTTTCCCTGCATCCTGACGGCAGGTTGGGGCCGACGATCTGTAAGAGGCGAGAATCTCATAAGATACAATATCGCCATTCTCGCCGTCTATCAGGATCCGAGCTACAATGCTAGCATGCTTCCCGGGTGGATCGCTCGCAACGAGGAGCAAGACTATAAGCTCTGGTTCGAGGACCGAGAAGACATGTGCTTCGATTGCAGACTTGCAAACGGCGATCTTACCGATGAGGGCTACCATCATTTTCTGGAACCCTGCATCTTTTGGAAAGAAGCTTATCACTGCCAGAAGACGTGTTCCCTCTCGCCTCATCCAGAGGAAGAGGATTGTCATCGACGCCCATCGAGAGGCGATGACCTCGAATCGTGACAAGTCTTATCGTTTTCCACTCAAGCTATCACCGTTGCAATCGATGTAATCTATCAGTGAGCGTACGCTTTGAGCATATGTCAGCTTCGGCGAAGGTTCATCATATCGGCGAGATTTCGTTGACGCTTGGGCCCCTGACGCGCTATTGACTACGCCTTTGCTCAGCAATCGGCACATGAGCTTTGACTGGCTGTGCGAAGTGCTTTTCGCTGAAGCTGTGGACCTTAGAGCAAGCAGAAGAGTCTGTGAGTGAAGTTTGCGCTTGGGCCGCTTTTTTGGAAGATCCGAATGAGAACCTTTGTGAGTGCAGAACAGCCCGCAGCAAAGCGGCGACAGAACAAGATCCGATCAAGAAGACACCATTCCTTGGTTCTTGACATCCACTACTCATCGCCTATCTCTATGACATACCTGTTCAGCCCACCTAGCCCCAAGAGCGCCATCATTTGCACTGCTTTGCCCAATGGCTAGTCTTCAGACGAACGAGCAAATCAAGGGCGAGTCTGCCCGGAGGCAGTACTTTGGCCCTAATAAGGATGACATGGCCATCTGGTTCCCCTCTGTACAGAGTTCAGGTGTAAGCGCAGATGCTCGAAAGCTTCCTGAGCCCTGGTATATCGTCTTCTATGAATCTCGACTTCATTGGTTCAAGTTCAAAGAGCAGCATCACTGGACGCCGGAAAGCGCAGAAGCAGCACGGATCTCGCTCGCGAGCCAACTTCGCGCTCAGATCAAGCCTGAGATTGGAGGGACACCCATCATACACTTTCCAGCCTCGCCTTCACCCTATCTCCTTGTAAATTTCACCAATGTGCGCCGTTTTGCTGAGGATTACCAACTGCATCTGCAATGGGAGGATCAGCCGCTGGAACACGAGACAGTCGGGCTTTTCATGCCTCAAGATCACATCCTGCTAGGCTTTCGATGTGTCAGTCTTCAAGATAGCCTATTTGCGCTTGTTCGAGACGCTCAGGCGCAACTCGAATCGCTCGCCACGTTCATCGACGTCAAAGTCTCATCTCACCGCCACATTCGCAAGGACCCACCGAAAAAGTCTTCAAAGCGGGATTTGGCGATTCTAGCCGTGTTCAATCAGCCCAGCTACCATTCGAAGATGCTTCCAGGCTGGATATATTCGGCTGGAATTGATCATAAGCTATTGTTCGAAAACAGGGAAGACATTTGCGAGCCTTGTCGTCTCTCGAATACCTGGCCTGTTCCCTGGATCGATCGTAGCGAACTGGGTAGGTGTTCGCACTGCGACGAAGGCTACCATTGCGAGTTTACGTGTTCCCAATCGCCATATCGAGAGAAGGAAGCTTGTTGTCGAGATCCAATCCCAGACGTCAACGCTTCTTGCCCTGCGAGTGTCGTATAGCTGTATCCATGCTGTCCCCGATCGATTGCGTATCATATCGGCGAGATCAGGCGAGATGTTGGGTAAGCTCAGTGTAAAAGTCTCCCGATTCAATTCCTAGGCTAAGGCTTGAGCTGTGTTGTGTTGACTCTGAATTTAGGGGAAAGCAGATTTTATGCAGGTCTGGTGTAGAGTGTTGTTCTCGCCAAAACACGCGTTTTGAGCTGCAGATGGCTGCAGAGTCACGGAGTGTTGGTTGAGATCGCCCCTGACTTTGAGACAGACACTTTGTGGCCCGATGCAACAACGCTCAGCTTGACCATCATCATCATCCTCTTAGCCATCATTGCTCGCCTCTAGCCATTCGACGTATACCATCATCTTCGTCCAGTCCGAGCTACATTCACAGCTGCACTCAAGCGACATACGCCAACCATCCTACCTGATCACCAAGACAAAGACTTCCAAGATACGCTCCTTGTTCCGACCGCAACACTGCCTCCACAATGTCGTCCTTCTTCGGTCTCTCCAAGACCCGCACATTTAAGCCTAAGCGCAACATCCCTGAAGGCACCAAACAGTACCAGCTCAAACGCTACGCTGAAGCTACTCTCGGTAGTGGCAACCTTCGTCTTGCCGTCGTACTTCCCGAAGGCGAGGACCTGAACGAATGGCTGGCTGTCAACACAGTCGATTTTTTCAACCACGTCAACATGCTTTACGGTACCATCACCGAATTCTGCACAGCTACCGAATGCCCCGTCATGTGCGCTGGTCCTCGTTTCGAGTACCACTGGCAAGACGCCAACTCGGCCCTGTACCGACGACCAACCAAGATGTCGGCACCCGAATACGTCGACTGCCTCATGAACTGGGTGCAGTCGCAACTGGACGACGAAGAGCTCTTCCCGAGCAAAGTCGGTGTTCCCTTCCCAAAGAACTTTGCAGCAGTGGTCAAGTCGATCTTGAGGAGGCTGTTCCGTGTTTATGCGCACATCTACAACCATCACTTCGCACAGGTGTGTGCGTTGAGCATCGAGGCGCATCTCAACACTTCCTACCGCCACTTCTTGCTCTTCATCACTGAATTTCAGCTCGTAGAGCCACGAGAGCTGGCACCATTGGTCGAGTTGAACGAGGCTATTCTCGGCGAGGCATGAGATTTTAGGATCCTGCAAACACATCACTTCGGAACTTCATGACCACCTCTTCTGTTTCATTCTAATCTGTATATTGCGACTCTATGCCACGTCTTGCTTTCTCAATACTTATGATCTATACCCGCACATCTTCCCGTCGTACTTATCCTTCGTGCAACTTAATGCGACTTAGTTGAGCCATCACGAAGCTGCTAAAGCGAAAGAGAAAGCATCACTTGCCAATATGCTTTTAATGTTAAGCTTCGCATCTGCAACAAAAGCGATTTTGACGAAAAAAAACAAGGCTTGGGTTCCACGTCTGTGTGAATTGGCAATTTGTTACGGGCGAAATTGTCGGAGTTGGATCCGTGCGCGGTTCTCTTGGCTGCTGTTGCACCTATCGGGCCTCCCGCGTTCGGTGTGTGTGCCTTTGTGTGCAGCAGCAGCAGCAGCAGCAAAGCAAGCGGTAAGCCGAAGCCACACGGAAGTTCAGCGCGTGTGTGTGTTGGACTGCGCTTTGGCCTTTGGAGGTGAATTGGAATGCACTGCCGAATTGGCAATCTTTCTTCTTCGGCACGTTCCGCACATTCTTACTGTCGGCGCTTGAGGTCGATCTTGCTTCTTGCTTCTTGCTTCCTTTCCTTCCTAACATCATAAGCGCCTCTGGTAACCCTTTTGATCGCTGCCACTGTCGTTACTGGAAGGCTTAGACCCGACGACGGAGTCATCGTTACGATCACGGAACGCGCCCACGCCCACCATGGCGGATCACGAGGTCAATGATGCCGAGGCATCGGCCAAGCCTCACCTTCCATCTGCTGGAACCAGCCTTGTAGAGCCGCCTGCACCCACACAGGAACCGGATGTTCCAACCGAGCAAGCCGACACGGAGCAGGCCACCGAACAAGATGCTGTCGCCTCGACGAACGACGTAACACCAGACCGGGAACGAAAGCAACAATTGCCAGCCTCAGAACCTATCACAGTCGACGATGCAGCACCAGCTGAAGCCAAGGACACCACAACATCAGTGCCCGGCATCACAATTTCGGAAGCAACGGAAAATGGCGCCACAGACAGCACACATGTCGACGAAGAAGCTGGCGCCGTCGCCTCGGAATCAGAGCACGTCAATGGCACCGAAGTCGGCCATGCATCGACCCAACCAGAAGCGGACGCGACAGCCGACGCAGAGGCACCAGCACCTCCGACAAAAGAAGAAGCACCAGTGCAAAGCGCGGATCAAGCCGCTGCGGATCACTCAGAAGCACAAACAAGCGGCTCAGCTCAGCAGACACCTTCATCACATCCAGAACCTTCGAGCTCTCGAGCAAGCTTGGCTAGAACGCGTCGATCTTCTTCCGTCTCTACCACAGCCACCACTGCGACCACAGTGCATTCTCGTTCAAGTCTCAAGAGTCTCAACAAGGGCAGCGCTGTCTTCGTCATCTCGGCACTCGAGACGCTGGCCAACTCGAAAGAAGCAAGGAAAGACAAGCAGTTCAAAGAAGCCGCCAATGTTGCCCTTGACATGGTCAAGGCTGCTGCCGCATACACTGCCTCGCCGCATCCACATGAGCAAGAACTGCCTGTCTTGGATCCTCGCGTCGTCTTCGAGCCTTTGCGCCTGGCATGCAGGACGAAGAGCAACAACCTCACCATCACCAGTCTCGACTGCATCAGCAAGCTCGTAAGCTACGCCTTCTTTGCCGAAGATGATCCTACCGCAGTGGCAAGTTCTATCATCGCCGCTGGTCAACCACCACAGACACTTGCTGATCTCGTGACGGAGACAGTATGCGACTGCTATCACGAAAGTCTGGACGACAAGGTGGCATTGCAAATCATCAAGGCGCTCCTCGCGTCAGTCTTGTCGACGGTGGTCCATGTGCACCAGTCGAGTTTACTCAAAGCGGTACGAACGGTCTACAACATCTTCCTGATGAGCAAGTCGCCTGCTAATCAGGCCATTGCACAGGGAAGCTTGACGCAGATGGTCCATCATGTCTTTGCACGCGTCCCTCGCAGCAGTACAGCTCAAGGCGCGCCTTCGAGCTCCAACAGCAGCGCAGACGTGTCGAAAGCCAATGGGCATCCTGCATCGCATGCCAACGAGGAAGCCGATACCAGTGGACAGCACGACTCTGAGCCTGCCAACGGCTCCAGCTCGGCCGCACCTGAAGACGAAAAGATCACACTCAAGACGTTCGAGAACCGCAAATCGTTCGAAGGCGCTTCCGAGCGTGACAACGCCGGCAGTCTCGCCAACATGAGCACGGCTGAGCTCTTTGTCAAAGATGCCTTCCTCGTCCTTCGTGCGCTTTGCAAGCTCACCATGAAGCCTCTCGGCGCGGAGAGCGAGCGCGATCTCAAGTCACATGCCATGCGATCCAAGCTTCTTTCCCTGCACTTGATCCTGACCATCATTCAGTCACACATGGTCATCTTCACCGACCCAAGCATCATCATCCACAGCACCACCACAGGCGAGCAGACACAGTTTGTACAGGCCGTCAAGCAGTACCTCTGCCTCAGTCTCAGTCGTAATGCTGTCAGTAGTGTCAATCAGGTGTTTGAGATCAGCTGCGAGATCTTCTGGCTCATCCTCGATGGAATGCGAACGAAGCTCAAGAAGGAGATCGAAGTCCTACTCAACGAGATCTTCTTGCCCATCCTGGAGATGAGAACATCAACGGCTAAGCAAAAGTCAATTCTGCTGGGTGTGATGATCAGGCTTTGCCAGGATCCGCAGGCGTTGGTCGAGATCTATCTCAACTACGACTGCGACAGGACAGCGCTGGACAACATCTACGAAAGGCTCATGAACGTCATCTCCAAGATCTCGCAGACTCACGTCAACGCGACTGTCGATGGGAAGGACGCCGCGTCGTCAGCTGCTGCAAGCGGATCAGCGTTGCCGAAGTCGAGTGGATCAGGCCCTGCCATCCCGCCAACGTTCAGCACAGCAGCAGGTGGTGAGGCTGGGTCGCATGACTCGGCGCTCTCGTCCTCTGCGGCGAACCAGTCAGTAGAAGCTAGACTCAAGCGTCAAAGTCTCGACTGTCTCTGCTCAGTCCTCCGCTCGCTCGTCGTCTGGTCGAGTCGCGCATCTGTCCCTTCCGAAGCAGCAGGTCAATATCTTTCCAACCACCCTGGCGATAACACCGGCTCCCCTCGTCCCAGCGAAGACATCCGCATTGGCAACGAGACCATCACTGTCGATTCTGAGAACCTTATGGAATCCAACGGTCACCCGTCTCCTGCCATCGGCTCGCAGAATCTCGCTGCCACCGTCACTGGCTCCGAGACTAGCCGCGGTCAAACTCCTGAGCCACAAGACGATCCAAGTCGATTCGAAAACGCCAAGCACCGCAAGACCATCCTGCTTGAAGGCATCCGCAAGTTCAACTTCAAGCCCAAGCGTGGTATCGATGACCTGGTCAAGAATGGCTTTATCCGATCTCGTGAGCCAAACGACATCGCAAGGTTCCTGTTGTATGCCGATGGTCTTAGCAAGGCTCAAATTGGCGAGTTCTTGGGTGAAGGCACACCAGAAAGCAATGCGATCATGCACGCCTTTGTCGATATGATGAACTTCGAAGGTCTCGGGTTCACCGACGCGCTTCGTCGTTTCCTCCAAGCATTTAGGCTGCCGGGTGAATCGCAAAAGATCGATCGTTACATGCTCAAGTTCGCCGAGCGTTTCGTACACGGTAATCCCAACGCCTTTGCCAACGCCGACACTGCCTACGTGTTTGCTTACTCGGTGATCATGCTCAATACCGATGCGCATAACCCCCAGGTGAAGCACAGGATGACGTTGAACGACTTCATCAAGAACAACTCCGGTATTGACGATGGCAAAAGCTTACCCGAGGAATACCTCAGGTCGGTCTTTGATGAGATTCAGCACCACGAGATCAAGATGAAGGATGAGGTTGCTGCACCAACGCCCGTCGCGGCGGCGTCAGGACTGGCCAACGCCATCGCTACTGTCGGACGAGACTTGCAGAGGGAGGCCTACGTCTTGCAGTCTGAAGGAATGGCAAATAAGACCGAAGCGCTCTTCAGGACCATGGTTCGGGCACAACGTCGCATTGGCCCACAGCAGCGTGCTGCAGCAGAACAGTTCTTCTCGGCATCGCACTTTGAACACGTCAAACCCATGTTCGAGGTTGCATGGATGCCTTTCCTCGCTGGCATTTCCGGTCCGTTGCAAGAGTCGGACGATGCCGAAGTTGTCGAAAAGTGCCTCGAGGGTTTCCGTGACGCTATCAAGATCGTCTCTTTATTCGGCCTCGAGTTGGAGAGGAACGCGTTTGTGACGACGCTTGCCAAGTTCACTTTCCTCAACAACTTGGGCGAGATGAAGAGCAAGAACGTCGAAGCGATCAAGACACTGTTGGGTGTAGCGCATAGCGAGGGCAACTACTTAAAGGGTAGCTGGAGGGAGGTGTTGACGTGTGTCAGCCAACTGGAGCGATTCCAACTCATCAGTGGTGGGTTGGACGGCAGACAGTTGCCAGAGCTAGGCAGGAGAAGTGCCGCAACGGCAGGCGCGGCAGCAGGCCAGAACGGAAGCAGAGCGAGACAGCCTTCGTTGCCCAACAGCGAAGTGGTTCAGGCTGGAGCATCATCCGAAGTCACCGTTGCTGCCGACATGGTCTTCTCCTCAAGTGCATCGCTTTCGGGTACGGCGATCGTCGACTTTGTCCAAGCGCTCTCCGACGTGTCTTGGGAGGAGATTCAGTCTTCTGGGCTCACAGAGCATCCACGCCTATTCTCGCTGCAGAAGCTGGTCGAGATCTCGTACTACAACATGGGTCGTATCCGAATGGAGTGGTCCAACATCTGGGCGATTCTTGGCGAGCACTTCAACATGGTTTGCTGCCACCCCAACGTTCACGTTTCCGCATTCGGTCTCGATTCGCTTCGCCAGCTAGCGATGCGATTCTTGGAGAAGGAAGAGCTGCCGCACTTCAAGTTCCAAAAGGATTTCCTCAAGCCTTTTGAAATCACGATGCAGAGGAACCGCAATCTCGAGGCCAAAGAGATGGTACTGCAGTGTCTCGAACAGATGATTCAGTCCCGTGTCGACAACATCAGGTCCGGTTGGAGGACGATGTTTGGCGTATTCGGCGCTGCATCTGTCGCTCCTTCAGAACGCGTTTCCGCGTACGCGTTTGACTTGGTGCGTCAGCTGAATGCCAAGCACCTGGGCGCGATTATCGTCAATGGTTCCTTTGCGGACTTGTGCATCTGCGCAACACACTTCGCCAAGGCGAACAAGCAGAAGATCAGCCTTCAGGCTACGGAGCTGTTGCGTGGATTGGTAGCGTCGATGCTGAACGCCAAAGAATGTCCTATCGAGGAAGGCGGTGATCCCGGTCCTGCAGCAAGCACGCCCATGTCGGATGATCCCATGGTTCGATTCTGGTTCCCAGTCCTCTTCGCATTCCACGACATCATCATGACTGGTGACGATCTCGAGGTCCGACGCGTCGCCCTCGACAGCCTTTTTTCTATCCTCAAGCAATACGGGCGTAGCTTCCGCCCCGACTTCTGGGACACCGTCTGCCAGCAAATCCTCTTTCCCATCTTCGCCGTCCTTCGCTCCCGCCACGACGTTACTCGCTTCTCCTCGCACGAAGATATGTCCGTCTGGCTCAGCACCACTCTCATTCAAGCTCTCCGCAACTTGGTCGATCTCTGGACGTTCTACTTTGAGATCCTCGAGCGATTGTTGCCAGGTTTGCTGGATCTGTTGTGCGCTTGTATCTGCCAGGAGAACGATACGCTGGCTAGGATCGGTACGAGTTGCTTGCAGCAATTGCTGGAAAAGAACGTTCGCAAGTTGAGCGAGGAGAAATGGGGGTTGGTCGTGGACACATTTTTGCAACTGTTCAGGACTACGACGGCGCATCAGTTGTTCGACGAGAATCTGAGGGCCGATGGAACGGGTGAGGCATCTCCGGCTAGCAACGCTGTTGAACTGCCAGCTGACGGAGAGGCTGCAGAAGGTACCAATGGGGAGGAGAAAGAAGTTGCTGCTGCGCCCAAGTCCAAGGTCCAACCCATGTCAGGGTCAGACCGCCGTCGAGCCTTCAAGCAAATCATCGTCAAATGCGTACTTCAGCTCCTCCTCATCGAAACGACCCATGAACTCCTTCAAAACGAGGAAGTCTACCGCACCATGCCAGCGCCCCAACTCTTGCGCCTCACCTCGGTACTCGAAGACTCCTACACATTCAGCAAGCGTTTCAACGCCGACAAGGACCTCCGTGTAGCACTTTGGAAGGTTGGCTTCATGAAACAACTTCCCAACTTGCTCAAACAGGAGTCGTCGTCGGCTGCGACGCTCGTACATATACTTGTGCGAATGCATGGAGATTCTCGACCCCAACATGTTGAGCTTCAGGGACGGATCCGCGAGAAACTCGTTCCTCTCGGATACGATATTGTCTGCGGCTTTTTGCCATTGGACCCTGAAACGCAGGCAAGGAACATCGCTGCTTGGTCGCCCGTTGTAGCTGAAATTTTTCAAGGCATTTGCACGTTTGACGACCCCACTTCCTCTTCCACCTCGGAAGAGGATAAAGTCTTCACCCAACATAGCGCAGCGTTCTACGCGCTCGCCGTTGACTTGCTCTCCAAAGAGCCATTACCGGGGGAGATTGCAGAAGCGCTCAGAGCATTCTTGTTCAAAGTCGGAGTAACGAGAGGCATGATCGATCCGATAAAAGAGGAAGAGAGGAGGAGGAAGATCGTCGATGGCAAGGAAAAGGAGAAGGTGTTGGGGGAAGGGATGAGGAGGATTAGTGGTCAAGGCGGGGCGCCGAGTACGGGTGATATCTAAGCCTTAGAGGGGGAAGGGGTAGAATGGAATGTCATCCTTTTGTGACAAGCTTTGGTGCCGAAATGTGTGTGTGTGAGAGTGCGTGGTTGAAACGTGTGAAAGATCGCACTGTGATCACCGTCAGCTTCGATGTGATCTATTTATGTGCCTACGCCCCCAACGTCTGCGCCGATCTCTGAGGGTCTTGAGCACCATCTGCGCCAACACAGACATTCGTGGACACACGCCAGAGAGACACACCAAGATGATAACGCAGTGTCTTGCCATTCACAGTAAACTGTCGCTTACTAACTTAAAGATAGATGACTTAGATCCTACACTTATCCCACCATCCATGCCCGTTCCTCCCCTCCAAAGCCTTGACCAAATCCGCCTTTTTGCACAAGCCATCTTTCCTCTCCTCGCACGCCCTGTACTGTCCCAGAGGAACCACTGCATCGTTTAGCTTAAACCTCACCCACTCCTCTTCGTCCAGTTTCGCTGTTCCACCGCAGTTCCACACCTCGACAACGAACCTCGCAGCAAAAGGCACCACTTTACTCGTCTTAAAGTTCCTCCCCTCATCCACCCCTTTGCCTCCCTCTGGGACTTTCAGCTCCTCGTTAAAGTTCGGCAAATCCAGCGCTGCTAGGACGGACGTGATGGTCGAATCGTGGGTAAAATCGACATAAAACCGCCTATCCACTGGGAACGTCGTGTCGTCCCCATTCAGCGTTCTATTCTCCGACGTCTGCGTCCTCTCATCCCATCTTTCCCCCTTCAGACGAGAAACAAACTCATTCACCCACCCCAACCCATACGCTTTACCCAACGGACTAGTCCCCCCGTTGGTATTCATAAACTTCAAATCCCACGCATACTCGTAATCCAACCACTCCTGCTTGCTAAACAACCCGCAAAAATCGCTGTATCCAAAAGCGACCGTATCGTACGAACACATCTGTTGCATCCCATACAACAGCGTTGAGTTTAACGTTGCGCCTCCGAAGTGGGATGACAAGCGGAGGATGGCATCCGATAGATAGGTGGCTGCCCAACGATCAGCGAGTTTCCCACCAGGGGAGTTGGAGGGTTGTCGCCAGGCGGGACAGGCGAATTCGGGCGCTGTGGTGGTGTTGTACCCCGGTTCCTCGATTTGAATTTCGAACGAGGTGGTGGAGGTCCAATTGGCGCCGAAGAATCCGTTGAGCCAGGCTAGACCCGAGTCGACGATACGTTGTTGGCTTCCAGCACGGGCGAAGAGCGTTTTGGGTTTGCCGTGGGCGTCTTTTTCGGCTAGATCGTCCGCGACGAGCTTACCGTAGAGGAGGGCGGCTTTGACTCCGGAATCGTAGAGTTGAGATCGGCCGACGGGGGTGAGAAGTTCTTCTCCGACGCCGAACTTGTAAGTGTTCAGGAAGGAAAGCGGGCCAGAGTAGCGAAGATTAGGGTTTTGGCGGAGGAAATCACGAAGGACGTCGGGTGGTCCACCAGCGGTTGGGTATCGCGCTCCGTGACGGTGCAGCATGTGCACTTGCTTCAATTCGCATGCTTGGCTTGCTGAGGAGGGAGAGATGGGAGTACCAGCATATTTAGCATCGTCGATACCCCATCCCGAAGAAGAGAGGTACGGCGTCAGCGGACCCATATGTTCGAACGGCTTGAAGTTCGCGTCTTGAAACCCAGGAATCGAGGTCTGCATAGGCGAAGATCCAACTGTCTGTGTAGGTGCCGTAGCTGTCCTCGTCATATGCTCTGCGAAGTTCGGCGGCACTCCCGTAGTGTAGAACCCTGGAAAGCCTACCTGCTTGTTGAATTCGAACGGAATCACACCGCTGTCTCCGTACCATTTGTCACCCATGTAGTCGTAGATCCTCGACGGCGAAACACCGACTTTGGGACCAAGCGCAAAAACAAAGGCGCCAAGAATGAATGCTCCTCCTGCGACCAACATCCCGATCCGCATGCACTGGGCTCGTTTCTTTCGATGCCTCTGAGCCATGCTAGCCGACATGCCGACGCCTCTGCCGCTCATACCTGGTAGTGGTACGTCGCCTGACATCAAGCCTCTGAACCAAGCAGGTCGGCCAGTTTTGTCAATGTTGGTCGACCCATTGGAGCCTTCAAGAACGCCACGAGGGGGCAGCTTTTCTCTGCGGTCGTCCTTGACATCGTATTCGTCGTCGAGGTCGTCGTATGCGTCCGTCACACGAGGGTTTGCGCTGGTACCACCGATTGACTGTATGCGTGAAGATCCGGAAGCGTCTGTGGAGAGGCGGTGAAGAATGAGGGATTCGGCTTCGAGATCGTCGTCCTCAGACCGCCTGTCTTTCTTTGCTGGTGCCGGCATGCTTGCCCCGTGGATCTGAGCTCAGCTCAACGCGATCTTCGAGTGCTGATGGTGCTGAATTGGGTTGGTTCTGCTGTGAAGAGACCTGGTCGAGATGGTGTCGTCGAGCGATGTTGTTCCCTTTCGTCAAGATGCATGCCAGGTTAGGCTCACCGTTCTCTGCAGGGTCTCGGTGCTTCCTGGCCGAAGCTTAACGCGACCTCTCTCAGCTGCCGAATTCCGAAGTCGGGGCCACTCACACGCGCCAACATTTTCCGCGTTGTGAGTGATTTCTTTCTAACATTTAACAGAAATTCAACGGGCGACGGAGATAGGGTTCGGGTTTTGGAGCTTCTTCTTACCCCGCATTTTGTGCAACAGAAGCTTGTCTCACCGAACACAAGGGTGCGGAGCTGTAACTTCATGGCAGCTGCAGTCGAGCCGAGGTGATGCACGGTCGTTCGTGCAAGCGCTCCTGAGTAGATGATGAGCCTACATAAAGCGCATGATGCAGATTCTGTCCGTCATCGCCTCAAGCCTTCTCCGCAGAACGCCAACTCTCGAATAAGATCCGGATACAAGAGGCTCAAGGTTCAGACAAGATGACGCAAATATCGACTTCGAGCAACGAAGCAGCTGCCAGTAGCAGCAAAGTCGCAGATATGAAGGAGTCCTACTGCGACGTGCTCATCATCGGCGCCGGTCCCGCCGGTCTTATGGCAGCCAACTGGCTCGCGGTCCAAGGCTTGGGTCCAACGGTCCGCATCATCGACAAGCGCAACGACAAGATCTTCAACGGTCAAGCTGACGGTCTTCAATGCCGCTCACTCGAAATCCTGCACAGCTTTGGGCTGGCAGACGACATCTGGCGTCAGAGCAATCGTATGATCGAGATGCAATTCTGGAATCCTGGTCCGGATGGGAAATTGCAGAGGACAGGAAGGCAGCCGGATACGATTCCTGGTATTTCGAGGTGGCAGCAGTGCGTACTGCATCAGGGTAGGATAGAGAAGGCGTTTTTGGATAACATTGCCAAGCATTCGCGTGGCGAGCTCGAGGTCGAACGTGCGACTTTGCCAGAGTCGATGACGGTGGATGAAACGCTGGTGGATGATCCGAATGCTTACCCGGTTGTGATAGAGGTGCGGAAGTTGACGGAGGAAGAAGCGACGCCTACACAGATGGGCAAGAGCATTCCCAACGGTCTGTTTCGGTCTTCGCTCGCGCCCGATGACACTCCACGTCAAGCCAAGGCTGAGCAGGTCGAGCCGGGAAGCCGCGAACGCATCCATGCAAAATACGTTATCGGTTGCGACGGCGCCCATTCCTGGACGAGACGCCAGATGGGAAGCAAGATGGAAGGCGATCAAACGTCGTTCATCTGGGGCGTACTTGATGCGATCCCCATCACGGATTTTCCGGACTTACGACATCGTTGCGCTATCCACTCGGCAGAGTCAGGAAGTATGATGATCATTCCTCGTGAAGACGGTCTCGTTCGGTTCTACATCCAAGTCTCGGAGCTTAACAAGGGCGTTGACAGGTACAGCATCACACCTGAGATGATCCTCAAGACTGCCAAAGCCATCATCGCCACGTATACGCTCGATATTGGAGAAGGCGATCTGGATTGGTGGACCGCGTATGTCATCGGCCAACGCACAGCAGACAAGTTTTCGCTGCATGACCGTGTATTCATCGCCGGCGATGCATGTCATACCCATTCGCCCAAGGCGGGGCAGGGGATGAACACGTCCATGCAAGACGCGTACAACTTGACATGGAAGATCGCCTCCGTCGTCAAAGATGTTTCGCCACGAAGCATCTTGCCAACGTACGAAATGGAGCGCAAGCAGATCGCGCAAGATCTCATCACGTTTGACCACAAATTCAGTCGCCTCTTCAGTGGCAAGCCGGCAAAAGACGAGGCTGATGCCGCGGGCATCTCGATGACCGAGTTCCAAGCGGCATTCCAGAAGGGCAATCGGTTTGCATCGGGCTTGTCGGTGGACTACCAGCGATCGTTGCTCACGGTCAAACCTGAAGGAAGTAGCAAGACGACAGTGGACGGTGGAACTGTTGTCAGCCATCGTGAGGTCGCACCACCTGCAGCAGGCGTTGAGAGTGACGCAGGCCTGTCTGCAGAGTCGGCGGGTGAGACTCGCATCGAGTTGGGCAAGAGGTTCAACACAGCTCAGGTGGTTTGTCAGGCCACAGCATTGCCCTGCGAGCTGGCGGACTGGATTGTTTCGGACGGTCGTTGGCGTATCGTGTACTTCTGTGGTGACATTCACCAGAAGGAGTGTGCCGACGAGATGAGACAGTTTGGCGACTACCTTACCCAAGACTTGATTTTAAAGTTTACTCCTCAACATCAAGATGTCGACTCGATCATCGAGGTTTTGACCGTCTCTGCCGCACCACGTCACGAGACAGAGCTACTGGACTACCACGAAGCCTTCCGTCCCAAGACAACACGACACCATCGACCGACCGCAGATGGGACATACAACATCTCGTCCGATTACCACAAGATCTTTGTCGATGACGAGACGTATCACAATGGTCATGGCCAGGCGTATCGGAAGTACGGTCTTCGATCGGATCGAGGAACGTTGGTGGTGGTTCGTCCCGATGGATACGTTTCGCTGCTGATTGAGGCGAAGCAGTACGCGAAGCTCAGCGCTTTCTTCGGTCAAGTCTTGCAGCAACCTGACAAGCATGTTCCTCATCAACATACACGCAAGAAACGCGAGAATGCGTCGTTGATGCTTGTGCCAGAGCAAGAGAACGCCAAGCTACCAGCGGCTGCTGGCTTGCCCACGAACACTCTAGCCGCTGCGCACTCGCAGAAGAACACACAAGGCTTGACGGCGCCTGCAGCTGCCATGTAGTTGAGGCTGTCGACACATCTGGCCCGATAGGAAAGAAAAGTTATCAGAATTAGATCTCAAATTGTGGCGTGTAGTACGCCAAAGTCGATCGAATGCCTGTACTCGTCGAGTGAGCACGACGCAATATTTGATGTAACACGGCACTCTGGTGAGGCGAGCGCCGGCCATAAAGCTCCTCGGACATGCCGATGTGGCTATGACGTGCCAAAAAGACAGTCGGATGCTTCAAAGTGCTCCGTTCGAAAGATGTCCGTCCTTGGCAACAGCCTGCCAGACAATGAGATCGCCACTGCAACACATTCGCACTTTCCGACTCGCCTCTGTACCACTACTCGAACTGTGCCAAGACCTTCCAGGTGCCGTCACAAGTTGGCGGCAAGGGCAGATCCAAGAAGTCTTGGAATGCCGAAGACAAGCGCGACGCATGATCAGCTGGGCTGGTCATCTCTGCGTTCTCAGTGAGGCCACGGCAGCCTCCCTTCAATGTTTGACCGTGCATGACATGGAGTGTCAGGTGGCTCATCCTTGCGTTATTACAGCGCGGCAACACAGCGAGAGGTTGCTGCAACGCTATGCCAAGCGATGGTCGGAAGAGCTCGTTCCTTATTGTCCATAGCGATGGCAAAGGCACCTATCGTTTATTCGCGGAAGAATTGAATGTCCAAGTCGCTGTTCCTGCAACTTTTACCGAAAATACGGTTGGACGACTGCCGAGACACAGCTGGAAGAGTGATTGAGAGTAGTTGATGCGTTTCGATAGTGGCGTGTTCATGCTTGCTAATCACGACAGGCACTAGTGCGATTTTTGAGCCAATCAGAAAGCCAGCCTCGTATGCTGGCGTGGGTGAACTGCGTGTGGGCGAGATTGTCCATCAGAACGTGTGATACGCTCGCCCACTTCTGTCGGATCCAGACTGAAAGACGCAGTACGATGCGGTGTAATGCTCCAAGACAAATCGGATCAATCGTCAAAGCGTGACGGACGAATGAGAGCATTTCTCTAGCGGAGTCAAACATGCGGTAAGTGACGGTCCGTTGCGGATTAGAAGCTGCACGAGAGAGCCTTCGGTTCTTCCCGCAGGCTGCTGACTCTTTGCAGTCGCAAGTCGCGGGTTAAGCTTTCCGTGAACTCGGCCAAATGTGCTCCGATCTGCACTTGACGCTTTGAACTCCCCCACTTAGCATCGTCCCCCACCTTCGATGGTTTGCTCTTCATCGTAAGTGCTTTATCGTGCATGTGCAAGACCACACTCTGTTCGCTTTGCAGGCTGCAGGTCCAAGCTGCAAGGCTGTCGCAATCAGGATCATCGGTGGGCTTATCGGTGGGCTTACGAAAGTCGAAGAAATCAAATTGATAGCCGGTCAAAAAATCGAAGGAGCTAGAGGAGGCGGAATTCGAGCTCCGCTCGAAAATGGAAAAGATTCAACTCAGATTGCAGCGCAGTGTTGATCAGCCCGCCAAGTCTCTTAGCCTTGCCAAGGCTCTCGTTTGGTTGGTAAAAAGTCCGCATACACAGTCGGAATAGTCCCTGTCGGAAGAACCGGCGAATTTTCTTTCCTTTTGTTGTAGTTGATCAGTCTGCTCGACAATGGTGGCGGAGATAC
This sequence comes from Pseudozyma tsukubaensis, assembly GCA_001736125.1. Lineage (NCBI taxonomy): Eukaryota > Fungi > Basidiomycota > Ustilaginomycetes > Ustilaginales > Ustilaginaceae > Pseudozyma > Pseudozyma tsukubaensis. The sequence goes on along the minus strand of MAIP01000014.1, from coordinate 57,163 downwards.
CGTCACATCATGTATTCATCACAAAGCTGGATCAGTGGCGGTGGCAAGGTCGTACGATAAGCCTGAAATCCTGCGACTCGCTACTGATAGCGCCAGGTACGAAAACCGTGATTCGAGTGCATCGAAGCGAGAAAAGTCATGGTCCAATAGGACGAAAGGAATTTTACGGGATTCGGTGTGGGGAGGCCAAGCGAGGTGACCGGGCTTCTGCGTTGATAGGTAATGTGTGAGAGCGAGAAAAGAGTTCGGACGACGCTGCTCCGTTTGACCTTGCAGGAATTCATGCTATCCTATTGCTCTCCACCTTGCGACCAGCATTTAACCGCAACTAGGCTTGGCACTTTTGCAGTCCTTCTGTTTGTCGGGACAAACTGCTATCGTGTTGGGTATCGCGAGGACTGTTCAGAAGCCTTTTGTTCGAGATTTCCGCAGCATGAGCGGAATTGGACCGTATCTCCTAGCTTTCTACTCTGATCTTGCCATGATTGCTGAAAGTATCACCGCCTCGCTTCGCTCTAATCCACGCTCGCCTAGGATCACGGAGACGCTGACACTCCTGCCTTTCGTCGCTCCACTTCCAAAAAATGACCGTCAAGACCGCCAAGAGCGAGATAGGCGCCATGCTCGTTTGCACAAAGTCGGTCCTGTGACAGCTTCATCATCTGACCCACCTTCGGACAATTACCGAGGCGTTCTTCTCGTAGCAGAGAGTTGCGGAACAAGCTCGTCTTAGTGGCTGACCGTTTCATTCTGGTATGTGCCACGCTGTGTCAACCTGCGCGCGTGCAGCGGTTCCTACCTCGAGCTCTGGACATAATCTGTTTCAAACGACTTACAGTATCGAGAACAGGCAGTGATGGAGGCAGTTGACCGGACCAATGAGAACCCAAGATCGATACAGCATGGCGAAACACGACCGAAAGAAACAGAGCGACAATCGTGATTGGACAGGCTGCTCGCCGCGGTAGGGGCGATGAGGGCCTGCGGTTCGAGCCCATCTGCAGGTTGTCTGTTTCCAACCAACGGCCAACTTGTAGAGGAAAATTGATCTTTTCTCAGGAAAAGAGAAGCAAGAGAGACAAACGAGCGAATCACAGAGGCGTTCGGACGGGTTGGTTCCGCAACTTGAGGCATCAAAGCTGTATAAGCTCGCTTTCGTGCTATCTGCACTGGCTGCATGAAATTCAATCTCCGTCCCTCGGTTCGTTGAATTTAGCCAACCGCCGCTTGTGAAGCAGCACCGAAGCACTTCGAGCAGAAATCGACTGTCGTGTTGGAGAATAGCCTGCGACAAGTGCCAAGGCGCTGTCGTGTGGCAAAGTATGCCTGTCGAGCTCGAGAGCCCACCTGCACGCATCTGTGGGGGCACCAATCAGCTGTATTGCTGCTCTGATGCCAAATGTTGACCGTCGCTCTGGGCTGCACCCTTGCTGCTACCGCTTCAGCCGCCACGCCAAGCTGCCACAGTCACACTCCGCTTTCTTGGCCGTCCCGTCGGGTGGTGCTTGGGCATTTCTGCAGCGTCGACCTCCTCTGCATACAACGCCGCACATCTCGCTTGCAATCATTTCGAACTCACTGCTTTCATGCCTGTTATCAGCGTCTGCACTTACAGCTGACCAGCGTCGCACATCGAAAGTGCCAAGCAGTCTGTCAGTCTGTCAGTCTGTCACTTGCGGTCTGGCAATCTTGTGTGGTCGTCTGACGGTCCACATCTCGCAGCATGAACATCAATTTTAATTCAATTCACTTGGCCAGAGAGAACAAAATTCAAGCTCCTCTGCAGTTTTGGCCAAGCTTGACAAGTGGTGCTTCGGCTCGAGGCAATCCGAACTTCATGTGGCTCTGTCTCTTCCTTTGTTCGCTCTTTCGCCTTCTACAATGCAGAAGAGCTCTCATTGTTGTCTGTCTCGAGTCGCCGTCTTGCCTGGATCGGATCCACCGAAGCCTCTGATTCGCTTGAGTCAAATGCTTTGCTTGCTTTTTGTGCGGGGGAAGAACTTTGCAAGCGAATCAGAATCCACTCACATGTCCCCTCGAAGAGATAGCCGGACGAGGCCGGTCAAACTCTGATTCGTCGCTCGTTCTCACCCCTTCTCGCTCTCTCCGATAGCGTGAGTAAAGCAGTTGTGTGCGTTCTAGATTACAGACCGTCGCTTTGCCACCCTTGCAGCTTTGTGCAGAGTCGCACAGCCAATCACGCAGCTCTGACTCGCGTTCACGCCTTCAGGAACGTCGCTCGAGGGCAGCAGAGTCCCTGGCCACGCATCGGTCAACTCTTGTGGCTCACTTATCGCGTTCTTCCCTTTTCGGTCTCCTGACTCGGGCCCTCCTACTTGGCAAGATCGGCTCGCCCCTTTCCGCCTGCTAAGCGCAAGCCTCTCATCGCAATACATATAGCCCAGCTCGGAGGTTACCCCCTTTCTTCCATCCATCTTGATTCTCATTATCACCTATCCCTCTTCCCTTTCACCACCCTCCCGTCATCTCTTCGGGTCGTGATAGCCAAGATGGTCAACGAGATTGATCTCATCCGGGCTGAAAGCCACGGCAGCTCCGAGCAGAAGGGCTCCTCCACCAAAGAGGAGTACGACTCCACCCCTATCGCCGAGCTCGACAATGTCGAAAAGCACCTTCGTCAGGACTTCCTCGACCACCGCATCAATGATCCCAACATGGCCACCGAGAAGATCGATGCCGTCGAGCACGTTATCGAGCAGGGTGACTACAAGGCTGAGGCCCAGATCGAAGAGGACCTTGAGGAGGACTCGCCTTACCCAGAAGTTCGCGCCGCCGTCTCCAACGTCGACGACCCTTCCATGCCCGTCATGACCTTCCGTACTTGGGTTCTTGGTATGCTCTTCACCATCATCATTCCCGGTGTTAACCAGCTTCTCAGCTACCGATACCCCACCGTCACCATCACCTCCTTCGTCGCTCAGTTGCTCGCATACCCCATGGGTGTCGCCATGGCCCGCGTTTTGCCTACCCGAGTCTTCAAGACACCTTTCGGCAGCTTCACCCTCAACCCTGGTCCCTTCAACGTCAAAGAACACACGGTAATTACCGTGATGAGCAACGTGACTTACCAGAGAGCTTATGCATCGAATGTCTCCGCTGTTCAGCGTATTACCTACGGTTTCGACTGGGGTTTCGGCTACATCATCCTTCTCGTACTCAGCTCGCAGCTTATCGGTTTTGCTATGGCCGGTTTCTTCCGCCGATGGCTCGTCTGGCCCGCTGCCATGATCTGGCCTGCCAATCTTGGTAACACCGCTTTGTTCACTGCTCTTCATCGACAGGTCGACACCGGTGAGAACCATATGTCGAGGTACAAGTTCTTCATGATTGCTTGCGCTGGTGCCTTCGGTTGGTACTTCCTTCCCGGCTACCTTTTCGCTATGCTTTCCGTCGGTAATTGGTTCTGCCTCATTGCCCCCAACAATGTGCCCCTCAACCAGATCCTCGGTACTCAGCAGGGTCTCGGTCTCATCCCCCTCACCTTCGACTGGAACCAGATCTCCTACAACGGCAACCCCATTTACACGCCCTGGTGGGCCCAACTTAACGTTCTGGGAGGATTCATTGTTTGCTACTGCATCATTGGCCCTATCCTTTACTACAAGAACGTCTGGAACTTTGCCTACATGCCCTTTTCGACCAGTAGTGTCTACGACCGATTCGGTCACAAATACAAGACTGCCAAGGTTACCACCCCCAACCACCTCCACTTCAACCCCGCTGGTTATAATGCGTACTCGGAGCAGTACTTCTCGGTCACCTACGCCATCTCGTTCGCCCTCTCGTTCGCCTCGATTACTGCCATCATCGTCCACGTCGGTCTCTTCCACGGCAAGCAAATCTACAAGCAGTTCACCACCTCGGTCAGCGAGGAGCGCGACATTCACGCTCGTCTCATGCAGAGGTACCCTGAGGTTCCCAAGCTCTGGTACGCTGCTCTGTTCCTGATCTGCTTCGGAATGGGTGTCGGATGCTGTGCCGGTTACGCTACCGACTTCCCCGTCTGGGCCTTCATCATCTCGCTCATCATCGGTGCCTTCTTCATGCTTCCCGTCGGTATCGTTTATGCCATCTCCAACGTCGAGGTCGGCCTTAACGTTATCTCGGAATTTATCATCGGTTACATGCACCCTGGTTCGGCCACGGGCATGATGATGTTCAAGGTCTTTTGTTACATGGCCGTCTACCAAGGTCTCTCTTTCACCTCGGATATGAAGCTCGGTCACTACATGAAAGTTCCTCCTAAGGATATGTTCATTGCCCAGGTTACCGCCATTGTTGTCTCGTCCTTCGTCGTTCTCGGTGTCCAGAGCTGGGCTTTCTCCAACATCTCTAACATCTGCACACCAGAGGCTTCCGACAACTTCACCTGCAACTACCTCATCGTCTTCGGTACCGCCTCGCAGATTTGGGGTCTCATTGGTCCCGGTGCCGTCTTCTCCCCCGGGAAGCAGTACGGCAAGCTCTTGTACATGTTCCTCGTTGGCGCCATCTTCCCCGTCATCATCTACGGTCTCACGAAGAAGTTCCCTCGCTCGTTCATCCGCAAGGTCAACACCCCCGTTATCTTCACCGGTACCGGTCTTATGCCCCCTGCCACTGGTATCAACTTCACCTCGTGGGCCCTTGTCGGTTTCATCTTCAACTACCTTGTCAAGAAGTACCGCACCGGCTGGTGGACTCGCTACAACTACGTCTTTGGTGCTGCCATGGACACTGGTACCGCCATTTCGGCCGTGGTCATCTTCTTCTGCCTCATCTACCCCTCGGGTCCTCAGAGCGACTTCGCTTCGACGGGCTGGTGGGGCAACACGGCTTACGTTAACACTGCCGACGGCAGCCTTACTCCATACATGACCGCTCCCACTACCGGTTTCGCCCCTCCCCCCGGAGAGTTCCGCCCTTACTACGGTAAGAGCTAGATGGGAGCCGTCTCATTTTCGTTTTGTCTTGCTTGGATCTTATTGTAACGCTATCATCATGACGCATTGATTCCCCATCTAGTCTTTCATGATTAGAACACGAATGCAGTTTTGTAAAGGTTTCTTCATTGATTGTGTGAGACGTGTGGGTCCGATGTCAGTTTGTGCAGCTGCTTTTACATTTTTGTTCTCGCTTCTTTGCTCATTTTGATGGACTGGGTATGAGTGAGATGAGATGGCCCGTCGGTGCTGCGTGCCTGGACAGGACTTAGGTGTGTAGGCTCACTGATAGATCACTTCAGCCCTCACGGTATAGACAGTGCGAACTTTCGCTCACTTCTGCACAGACTACGCTTTCATGCAATAACCAAGGTTCATGTCTGGGGTAGAGAACAAAGCTTGGTAGACTTGCTTGCTTGCTGTTTCGCTTTTCAATCTCGGAGGTATTGTGGGAAACGTAACTTTTTGAATGCATGGGCGCTCAAGCATGGCCTGGGCATGTTGGATTGGCGGAGACATGATTGTTCATCCCATCGTTGGGTGCTTGCTCGAGTCCGTCACCAGCATCCTGGAATTCGCCGGCTACGTCTCTGCCTCTTGAGGTCCTTTCCTCCGCTTGAGATGTGTGATCAACATTAAGTGTGTTGTATTGGGCCACGCCTTCGACCTTGTTCACGTCTTGGGAATCAAGTGAGTGCTGGCGCCTGCGCACCTCATTGTTGACCTCAAATTTGATGTCTGCGTGAACGGTTTCTTGTCTCCCTGCAGGATCCGCCTCGAGTTCTGTACCTTTCGAGGTTGCTGCAGTGAGGTCTCTGTGGACACTTCGAAGTGTCTTTGTTTCACAATATTCTTTTGAAAAGAGGAAAGCATATAGATGCTGAAGCTAAAAGAGACTGAAGCCTGTTTTCGTCGACCCTTTTAACCCTTTCAATCCTACGCAGAGCCTACTTGAGCCTGGTGCGTAACTCTACTCGAGCAAAGCGTTAGACTCTGCAATGGCCTTACCGTTATCGGTTGAGACGTTCCTCTCCACCCGGCTATACGGCGAGCAGCTGTCAAAGCCATGTCGTCAGAGCCAAAGTGAAGCGTTGCACTGCCTGCACGCTGCTGTCATCCAATTGACGTAGCCTTGTGGGCTGAAATATGACGGTCACTTGGGCGGTCGATCCCCCCACCAAAGTCCTTCCTGAAGTTTCCGATCCGAAGCTTCCGACGCAGGGCCACGCTCGAGGGCCTGGTCAAGCTTTCAATTGTGGTCTCGGTATAGCCACGTATGTCCTTAGGCTGGGACAGACGCATCCTTCATTTCGATTGCTGTGCCGCCACCTTAAGAGACAGCTGAAAAGCAATTTTGTGCAACAACGTGATGCCATTAGTTGTGTATGCGGTCTGATTGGTGACGTTGCTACTGACAGTGTAAAAAGGTGAGAGCCTGGAGGAAGCGATGAGCAGTTGTGCAGTGTGTCTCTGTCGCGGACTCTTCGTTCACTTCGTCGATGTGACAGATGCTGAGGACGGCTGGCGAACAGTGGCTAGCAGGTGACCTATAATCTGCTCAGATGTACGAACAGGTAGGAAGAAATTACAAGCTCATCAGCGTCATATTGGTCGTAATGCGCTTTGAAACATTACGTTGCTCCTCACGATAAGTCCAGGACGCTGATTAGCAACAGCAGACAATCCCATGATGCATTTATGAAATGTGATATAGAGATGTAAGATTGCAGCGAAACATGCAGCCGCTGACTTTGCCCAGGTGTGAACACACAACGCAGAGACTCAAGTTCGTCGTAACGTTGGTGGTGTCTGCGCTGTGATAGATGACGATAGACCTAACGGTAATTACAGAACGGTGTTCGCAACTGCAGACAACCTCGCAGTGCTTTCGAATCATAGAGAATTTACGCAGCCGCCGAGTCTTCTCGAATGTGCATACACAAAGGAGGGAGGTGAGCTCGCCAGGATGTTGGTGATATATGCGCTTTGATACATGACGTTGCTGCTCACAGTAATGACAGAACGATGCTTCGACCAGCAGACGACCTCATAGTGCGCTTGAGGGGATGATAAAGAAATGTGCCATTGCAGGTAAGAGTTTATGCAGTTGTGCTTGGAGCCTTCGCCTCACCCTCTGTTGATGTTGCTGCAGTACCGCCCTCCGCAGCCCCCGCTTCTGGCCCTAACATATCCATAAACGTAGCCAACCTCGCCCTGTTCCCACCCGCCTTTGTCGTCAGATACTCCACCAAACCCGTCCTCAGATCCGGCTGCCTACTGACCACCTCCCTCAGCTGATCCTTCGGCAATTGAATTAGCGCACCGAACGAACTTGGAGCCGTTTGCTTCGCACACAAGATGAACCCATCCCAAAGAGGACCATTCTGCCAAATCTTTTTCGTAATCAACCTCGACAAAAGGTTCCTCGCCACATAGCCCGAGAGGGACTTATACGTCGAAACGGCCATAATCACGGTTCGCATAAAGACCATCGGCAAGTTCGCGTCTTCCGAAATTTGGTTCAATACCGCAGCAAGCACTTCCGATCGGTAAACGTCGGTCATGCTGAAACAGATCTGAATGGCCACCATGGTGTTTTTGACGCCAATTTCTCGTTCGGCGTGGTGGAGCAGTCCCATGAGTTCAACGGGTGTGAGAAGTTCACTTTGTCGAACGCGTGGAAGGTTGGATGATACCGAACCGAAGCCTTGCGGTGGCATCTGGACGATACTCTGGAAAACGGATTTGATGAGCGCGCGGTCTTCTGGCGCACGTGACGCGAGGATGGTGACGACTTTGGGTAGTCGTTTCATGATTTCGGCCTTGTCAAGGTCGGGCATGATGGGGACGAGGAAGCGTGGATCGACATCGCGTGTGTCGACCAGCTCCTTGACGAGGGAGACGATGGCTGGGGTGCGGGTCTTCTCGGTGAGCGTCTTGAGGATGCACAGTGCCAAAGAGTCGGCGCCTTCGGGGAAGTTGCGAAGGAGCGTAAGGAGGCGTGGGTGGTTTGGTCCAAGTGCGCGGATGAGGTTGACAATGTGCGTCTCAATGGCTGTTTGAACGAACTTGGGTGTGCGCGGGTAAGCCATGAAGATCTCGTCAAGCATATCGGGGATCTTGGTGCAGAGGGAGAAAGGCAGTTCGACGAATCGCAAGACGTCGTCGCCATCCGTAGGGTGCGTCGTCTCTTCTTTTTCCAACTCTGCAGTCTCCTCGCCTTCATTAGTGATCGTAGCATCTGCGTCTTCTTCTGTCTTTGCAGTGCCATTCACTCCATTAGACTCGCCTTGCTCGCCGTTGGCTTTGGCTTTGTCTTTCTCCTTCGCTGCTTCGATCTCAGCTTCGGTAGGCTGCGGTGTCTCGATGAGGATATCCAGATTGCCGCGGGCGAATGCGAGAATAGTGGCCTCGAGCGTACTGTTAGCAACGGCACACTGCTTGATGGCAATGATAGCTCGAGCTCGAGTGCTTCGCTCGCTCGTCCTCGTCAGTTGCAGCAGCTTGTCCGCCGACTCTTCTCTGAGCGCAGGTCGCGAAATGCAGATGTCCTGAAGAGTCGACATGCCTGCCACCATCTTGACCTTGTCTTTGCTGAGCGCTGCTACAAGGTCGAGCACCGTATGCGGGATCTCTGGCAAATCGGCCAAGAACTTGGCGAGCGAGCGATCCTTGGCGTCGATAGTGGGGATCCAAGCTTGGACGATCTTTTCGAGCCAAACAGGGTATTGATTCTTGTTGGTTGATCCAGACGCTGTGGCTTGCTTGCGGCGAATACGGTCGCAGAACCACTCCTCTGCCATCCAAGTAACAGCAAATCGTGTCCTCTTCGTGAAGTCGGCCTTGATAAAGTCGAGCATCAACGAACGGATGATGTCGGCTTGCGCTGATAATGTGCGAGTTGGCTCGACACCACCCACGATCTTGGTCTCGGCCTCAGCTGATGCCGTTTCTGGGTCGGCAGGAGGCTCGGCGAAGCCACGTGTCGCCAGACGGATGACGAGCGAAGACCAAAGCGCTTGTGTGCCCGAATCGGATTGAGAGGCGGTGGTAAGTGCAGAAGTTGTACTGGATCCAAATTCGCATATCCTGGAGATGGTGTCCTTGATGAGCGAGTCGGATTCGCTGATCGATAGGTATTCTGGCGGTGCCAATGCAAAGTTCTCAATGACCGCTAGCGACAGTTCCTCTTCTTCCTCCTCTTCCTGTTCCTGTGCGGACTGTCCCCGTCTGTCTCGGCCGCTGACCTCTAATGCCTCTAGATCTTCCTCTGCCATGTCCATCTCTAGCGGATCTTGAACGACGTCCTGCTCACCCTCCGGCTTGACGCGCTGCGGTGTGCCATCGCCGTTGGTCTGAGAAGGTTTGGTCATCGTCGGCAGTTGAGGCGGTGGACCTGGGGCGGGACCAGGGGGAGGCGGCGGTGGTGGCAAAGATGATCGCGCTGCAGATGGGTTCGGCTGTGTCGATGTAGACGCATCCGGCGGCAGGTTCGCGCGCATGTTTGCAATGGCGCTGTGCAGGTCGTGCTCCGAAAGAGCTTGGAGATTGGCAATGATGAGGTCGATAACGAGTGCGATTGGTAGCGTCTTGACATCGAAAGCTGCTAGAGGATTGCGTTCGATGCCACCTGTGGTTCGTACCGAGGCAGCACGGAAAGCCTCTCCGGAAGCCTGGTCTCCTTCCTGAGCGTTTGTACTGTCTCCTGCGGCCGCAGCAGGCTGGTGCTCGAGCTTGACCTTCTTCGGAGCTGCGAGCTCCTCGTCGATCCTCTCGCGCTTGAGCCTAGCCTCCCTCTCTTTCTCGAGTTGGTCCGCCCTGGCAGCCTCTTCCATTCGACGTTGCTGTGTCTCAAGGGCCTTCGTGACCGCACCTGTTTCTGGACCTGCGAGCTGATTCTTGAGGAAGTGTAGGTAAAAGACGCGGACCGTCTTCTCGACATTGCGTACTTGCGTGTGTGTCAAATTCAACAAGCTGGCAGGAGTCCACGTTGCCATTGCGCGTAGGATGATGGAGCCGAGTTGTGGACGTGCTTTGGCAAGCACTGTGAGCGAGTTGACAGCGGCCATGATGAGATCGGTAACGTCGCTGGTGAAAATGAGTGTGACGATCTGTGCAAAGAGGCGGTTGCCCTCTTCCTCCAAAGTAGCTGCTTTAAGGAATGGATGGGAGGTGGGAACGGCGCTGAGGCTGATATCGTTTCTGAGCTGGGCACGAGGATCCGTTGAGCCGCGTGACTGGGCCTGAACGATGCGCTGATAGCACTTGATGGCTGCGAGTTTGGTACCTTGGCTTCCATTGTCGAAGAGATGCACGACTTGCGCCTTGATCGTCTGTACAGTCTGCCAGAGGCTGGACTTTGCGCGGTCGTTACAAGCGAGGCGAAAGAGAACGGGATACATGCTGGCAAAGCATTGCGATGCAATCTTTGTGAGACGCGGATCTCTGTCTTTGATCAGTAGCAGGATGGCTTCCGGAGCATGAACAGCGAGTGTAGCTTTTGTATCTTGTGAGAGTGCGGGGCGACAAAAGGCGAGGTCCATGACTTGGGCGATCCATGTGCGTATTGAAGAGCCGGATTTCGGCAAGAGAGAGATGAGGGATGGTAGAAGGATGGGGATGTTGCCTGGCTGCACCTTTAGCAGGTTGTAGAGCTCGGAGAGATGGCGGGCCTCATCTTGTTTGTCCTGTGAGTTGAGCGCAGCGCTCAGCAGCCCAAGCGCGTCAGTATTGGCAGGTGCCGCCATGGCTGGTAGATCGAGGGGAGGCTCTGTATGTCGAGTTGATCCGTCACTGAGAACTGACTTGTGGGCAGGAGCAGCCGTGCTGAGCTGATGCTGATTTGAGCTGTCAACGGCTGCCGTGAAGCGAGCGATTGAGTGGCTAGTCGCGACTCAGGTAGGGTCGTCTAAAGAAGTCTGAGTGCCAAGAGCATTGGTGTCGAGTCAAGTGGTTGCAGAGTGCTGCAAAGCGAGAGGACGAGAGCAGATATAAGCGACACGAGGAGCGATGAATCAGCGCGATAGGATGTGCCGAAACGATGGTGGGTCTGCCGTGCTGCGAAAGATGTTTTGCCGATGAACGCTGGTTGTTGTCCGTGCGAGGGTGAGAGCAAAATGAAAGTGTTTTGTCGGTAGTGCCGAGTGAGCGACGAGGAGCGCCCAAGGGAGTGCTCGCGAATCAACACTTGCTGTCGACGAGCAAGTGCAAGAGCTTTGAAGCAGTGGTGAAAAGAGAGATGGTGACAAGCGGAACGAATGAGAGACAAGCGAATGATGGATTGCAGGGTTCGAAGGTCGAATGCGAAGTCAGTGTTGGGCTCAGCAAACACGGACACAGACAGGCACACAGATTTTGACTCAGGTTAGAATTCCGCGTGATGCACTCAGTCACTTACACTTTGCTGCCTGTTCCCAACGGGCATCCAAAAATGACGGCCATGCTCCGTGATGGTCTGTGAACGCTTTTTTTACTGGCTTCTTCTCCGTCGTGTGACGTTCCTTTCGCTTATTCGCTTATTTTCTTCGCTGCGAAAAGTGTTAATTTCCATTCCGCAGCGGGGCTTTCACTCTGACACCTGTGTCCCTCATACGAAGCCCAGCATGGTCACTGGATCATGGCTTGACAGCTTATGTTGACATCAAAAGGATGGAGAAGAGCTCATGTCGACAGTATCGCTTGCAAAGGGCTTGTGAAGGTTGCGGAGAGCGGTACTGAAGACCAGAGTGAGCCTGAACGCGATATTCCAAGATCTGTGGATTGAATCGGGTCAATCGGGAAACGAGCGCACGGATACACAGGGAAAGGGTGTGTCGCACACTCACCTTTGGCTTGCAGCTCGCCCCTCTCTGCCCTGCACCATCGGAAATCATCTCCTCCACCCATTCCACTTTCTCGGCATCGTCGCATTCACCACCACATTCTCGCATCTTCATCACAGTAGCTACGACAAGATGGTATGTAAACTCGCTTTCAGCATGGGATGCGGTCTAAGGGCCGATTCAATCGCATATTCGAGTCGGCAACAGAGCAACGACGGAGCGTAGTTACTCATCTTAGATATCTTGACTTTGATGCTTCATCTCGCTCTTCCTCGATTCCACTAGGCCGCACAACAATCGCAGGGCATTCAGACCCTCCTCGAGGCAGAGAAGGAGGCCGCCAAGATCGTCCAGAAGGCACGAACCTGTAAGTTGCCCGTCTCTTCGCTACGACACTGATCATCGCCTCTTGCTTATCAGTGTCTCGCACGTCTTAGCTTAGACCCGAACCGCTTTATCGACGCCCCGCAAGCAACAACCTGAACTATTGCTAACCTCTCGACCGACCCGTATGCCGCACCTTTATGACCACAGACCGCACCCAGAAGCTGAAGGACGCCCGTAGCGAGGCCTCGAAAGAGATCGAGGAGCTCAAGTCGAAGAAAGAGAAGGAGTACTCGGACTTCCAGAAGCAGGTATGTATCCTCCATCATAGTCCTCGAGTTCAGTTAGCGAGCAACGGCTGACTTTCTGACTGCTCACTTGACCTTATTCGACGTCGACTACACCTCTCTTTACTCCAACCTTGACTGTAACCTACATTCATGCCAACCATAGCACGAGGGCTCCACCTCCAGCTCGCAAACCACCGTCGACAAGGAAACCGAACAGAGACTCGAGGAACTCAACAAAGCATTCGAATCCAACCGAGAAGACGTCATCAAGAAGCTTCTTGACCGCGTCGTCGATGTCAAGACCGAGTTGCACAGAAATCTTCAGCTCCAGCAGCAGCAGAAGGCTTAGGTCTTCGCCTTCTCGACATAGCAGCCCCTTTCTCGTTCTTCTGATCCTGTTTAACATCTTCTAGTCGCACACAGAACACCTCTGGTCAACGCTGTTTTGCGTCAGATCAGGATTGGTTAGCTATGTAGCGCTCGCACCATGCAGATATATATCCTCTCGTCTTTGCTTTGAACTCGTCTTTGATCTTACTTGGTCCGGTCTGGACTTTTTCCTTTGTGAAGTGCGCTGCTATGTATGCTGTCAGCCTCTCGCTCGGCTCGTCTTGACTCTTCTTCGAAACAAACAGACTTGTCCTTGAGAGCGGTTCAGTTCCGTTGAAGCTAAAATTCGTGTCAACGCTCAATCACCACCTTTCCTGCAACCCACACACATCGGATCCTCCTCAAGATGGCTTGCGTTCGAACTCCATCTTTCCCTAGGTCGGGTCAAGCTACACATCATACTGAGCTCTTCTCTAAGTTTGCCCCCGGATAGGCTCATCTGTGCACGTCTAGCATCGAGTCACTGAATGAAGCAAAGCATCGTTACTATTGGACGATCCGATCCGAACATATCCTCAAGATCATCGTGTGCTGTATATATATGCACCACCCGGTGCCATTGACAAAAGCAGACAACTCCATCCCGATTAGCTCAGTCGGTAGAGCGTCAGACTTTTAACACAAAGTCTTCGAGATCAATCTCGAAAAAGTTATATCTGAATGTCAGGGGTTCGAGCCCCCTATTGGGAGTCGCCTTTCTTTTTTTGCATTATTCTCTCATCCGCCCGCATCGCCTCTGATAAGGGCAAAAGGCGAAGCGGGACAAGCGGGAAATTTTGCTTCTTTTTGCTTGTGGTTTAATTTCGCCTTTTTTTGGCAGGATGATACGCAACATTTCTGCGGCCCATTTTGTTTGCATTTCTTCTAGCTTTGTTTGGTGTGCTGACATCATATCGAAATGGCATTTGACCGAACAGCAGTCTTCGGTTCCAACAACAACATGGTCGAGCTCATCGCATCCTCGAACACCATAGAGTGCAGCCGAGAGTACATCGACAGGGATGGCTATCTGTCTTCAAACCAATGGCAGACTCGCTGCTACTGCTTCAAGCCTGTATCAGTGACAGAACCAGCGGCAAGAGTCGCATGTCTTGTCGACAACCTCTCTTTCAGCCTGTGTCTTCCATTAATTATATAGAATAGGTCAACATAATATATACGCAATATGTGGGGATTCAGACATGATGGTTTCTTGGCGCAGTTGGTTAGCGCGTCTCCTTAACAATTCTGATCCCATCAGATCGTTAGGGCTTACGGAGGAGGTCGCCGGTTCGAACCCGGCAGAAATCATTCTTTTTGCCGCCTCCCGAGGCAGCACAACTTTTTGCTACTCTCTCTGGACGGTATTCACAATCATTGGCATCGGACACAGCACGAGCCGGAAAAAAGGAGTGACTGGTATGGAAGGGTATCATTCCTTTTTGTTCCTGGAGGTGGAGCAGTAGTGGTCTACGATGCGGTCTGGCGTCGCGTAGCAGTAGTTTCCTCACGCACATTCCGTTCCATATCGGGATTCCAACAAGCCACCGCCTTTCTTTCGCCAAAGAAGTCTGCGCCCAAAGTCGCACTTACACCCGCACCATCATCTTCATGTTGCAAGATCTCGTTCAAGTCTGAGAACGATGGTGAAGTCGAAGAAGCGCTGGTGGTAAGGCCGAGTTCTAGGTCGAGCAAGTCACGCCATTCGGAAGAGGAAGTAGTGGAAGAGGTGTCGAAGAAGGGTTCTTCCTGCAACGGGAGGTTGTCAAGAAATGACATAGGGGAAGAGGAGCGGAAGACACCGTGGGAGCGGAGGAAGTCGTGTACCTTTTGACGGTCGTAGTGCACCGCTGTTGGCGAAGAGTAATGGGTGAGGGTGGATTCTGAAGGGCTGTCGACAGTCGTCGTTTCAGTCGATGACATGGCTTCGATGTTCGATAGGTCACCGTCGAGTTGAGTGGCTGCGTCGGCCGTGCTGTAGGAGTTGGTCTCCGCATCCGCCGTCACTGCTGCACCGTCTGCCTCGGTAATTGCTGTTATGCTCGACCCCTCACTGCTCGCATCATCGGCAAACAGCACTCTTTCAACAGCGCTATTCGTAGTCTGTTGAGCAACCGCGTTCGCCGCTTCCTCAAATGCCGCCGTACCTAAAATCGATCGAGCAGCAGCTCTCACCTTTGGTGGCTGCAAGAAGACCGTCCTTGCGTTTCGTACCTCTGTTTCGTATTCTCGTATTGACAGTCCGTCTGGCGGACTGAACTTCTTCGATTCCTTCTTGAGGATAGCAGAGATCGATCCGTGTTCTTTGAGCAACCGGAGGGCTGTTTTGGGACCAATGCCAGGAACCGTGCGATTGAAATCTGTGCCGCAAAGCAGGGCAAAGTCGAGCATCAAGCTGCGAGTCAATCGATCGTAGGAGAGATCAGTTGAAGGTCCGCTGTCGGTACTGAATGCTTCGCTGCCGGCTTGCAAGGTGTTGTGCTTCTCAAGCTCGGACTTGGGAAAGAGACCAGCGCGGACGCGCGTACCGCAGACTACCTCAAGTTTGCCTTTCGCTCCTTCACGACCCAGCACGCCGGTAGTCTTGACGCCACCCATAAGCCCTCGCAGAAGCGGCGCCTCGTACAGGAGCACATCGCTGTCTTCGCTAGCAACGAGATCGGCAAAGCCCGATCGAACCAAAGAAGCAGCGTATGCTTCAGCTTCGTGGATCCTACCTCCGCCTGTGCGCGTGCCGTCGCCCGTCCAGAACACTGGTACTGCCATCAGCGACGAGAGCGTCGCGCAGTCCTTATAGATGGAAGCTGACAGCGGCGACGTCGCCCGGTCGTACGTCTTTGTCAGTGAGTGATGCATGGCATTCAGCGACGACAGGGGGTGTGGTGTGGGCACCTCGACTGGTCCGACTGCTGACTCGAGGCTGTCACTGAGCGCCGGGAACGGTGGCGGTGCCTCGCCTGAGATGAGCTGCGTTGCTATTGTTTGATAGACTTGTTGCTCTGCTTTGGCGAGGATCTTCTGACCTTTGGATTGACTGGCACCGCCGCTTCGGAGACTCTCTTCGAGCTGCAGCCAGTTGGTGTGCATGCTGTGGGCAACCGTTTGTGACCTTGTAGGTGAGGGCGGAAGCGGTGGTGGTGGTGCTGCTGTTGACGTTGTTGTCGATTCTAGTGACTGTGTCGTTGTCGTTCGCCATTGATCAAGCAGCTCGCCTACTTGACGTCGCTCCGACTCAGCCAACGCCGATAATGCATCGAGGTGACCTTGAAGTTCTTGAAGTCGGCCTCGTCGCTCGTGCTCTAGACGGCTTCGTATACGATCAAGCTCGCGCTTATGCCTGCGCTTCACCTGTTCTCGGTCCTTGAGAGCTAATCTCTTGTGAGGGTGGTCAAAGACCATGATTGGCACCACATCGTGCTGGCGTAGTGATGTGATAAGTCGATAGAATCCGATGACATGACGGGAAGGATGTGGGTCGTCGGCAAAGTGTAGACGCTGGACCAGCAGTGTTGCATCGATAGCGAGCCGCAGTCCTTGTAATGCTGAAAGCGCAAAAGGTGGTGAGATGGCTTGAGGTGCTAGCGTTCGAACGAGCGGGAAGATGCCACGGATCCCCCTCGCCACTGAGGAGGCGCGCATGATTAGAGAGAGAAGGCGACGGCTGCGACCCTCGGAGACGCCACTCGTGACGTCGGCTACCTATATGCAGCGCATGAGAAGGAGCTGAACCCTGAACTGAATCGTGTCGGCGTGTCAGTAAGAGTCGGGAAGTAGTAGGGATGGTGGTGAGCGAGCTGAGCAAGAACAACAAGATTCGAACAGCAATCCTTTAGCCATGACAGCAGAAAATTCAGGGTCCAAGTCGGAAGCTGGCAAGAAGCTGCATCGTCAGCCTCCGCTGCTGCTGCTGCCGCTCTGTGGAGGACAAGAAGCCAAAAAGTTTGACGCGCATAGCGTTCGGCTTCACGCGACCGACTTCCAAACCAGCAAAAAGTACTCCCAACGTGGGGCTCGAACCCACGACATTCAGATGAACTCCGAGACAAACTCGGAAACCCTTGTAGTAAGAGTCTGACGCTCTACCGACTGAGCTAGCCGGGATAGAATTAGTTGCATGAAAACTCCATCTATTGCGTTTATATCTAGTAGCGTATAGCTTTTCGATTGCAGTGCCGTAATCTCAATCACTCTACGACACTAGCATCACTCAATTTCTGACTGACTGAGGTCAAAGCTTCGCCTTCATTCCGGACGCCCACAGGCTTAACTGCTAGTAGCACAAATAGAAATTGAAAAAGTGCGCCAGCGCATCATCGGATCGAAAATGTGAAGACAAGCTAAGCAAGATGCAGCATTGAGAAAGGGGTGTGATGGAGGAATAAGCAAGCTGATCCCTGTTGGACCGTGACGAGAAATGACCAAAATGGGACAGGTGAGAGTCGAAGACGAGAAGAGGGCCGAGATGATCAGCTGCCATGCCTCTCATTGGCCGAGCAGCTGGATCGGAGCTGAGGAGTGGGAAGGACGGCTGGCACTTGATGCTCGAATTGACCTTCGACGTTGCCCGGAGGATAGTATTCACAGACAATGTACATCGAGGCCTCGTTGTTGGCGCTGAAACCTTGCATAAAGTCTTTGCGCTGAGCTACGGCGCATCCAACAAACCGGGTGTCCTTCCACACAGCTTGAGTCCAATGGCCGTTGTTCTCGGCCATGTGAGGGTTCTTGGCCCAGTTGCGATCCTCGTCGAGGAACGACATGACCGCATTCTTCATACCTTCCATGGGATTGCTGTAGCAAGGCTCGCCCAAACCCATGGCGATGTTCTCGCCAGATGCACAAAAGTGGTTTTCAGAATGACCATATGCCTTAAGGTCAGCCCAGCAAGCGGCCATATTGGCAAGCTCGACATTCCACTCGAGTTGCGGCAAGCCATAGCGAGCGCGCTCGTGATTGTGAAGGTCGAGAGCAATCTTGGAAACCGGATCGAGCGCTTCCTTCGGGAAAGCTTGGCTGAAGCGCTTGTCCTTGTCATTGGCAGTGTATTGCTGCCCGGTGAAGGCGAACCTACGATTGCAAGTATCAGCCTTGGCGGGGCGTGTGATGGGCTCGCCAGTGGCAGCATTTACCTGCAAAGCAGCGATATCGGCAGGTGACTTGGTCCATTGCACTAGAGCGTTGGCAAACGGGGCGATGTTGTGCTCTTTCTCAGCATTGCCACTGATGACATACTTGAACACGTTCGTGAAGCGGCTGTACGAGGAGGTCGAGGAGGTCGACGATGTTTTCGAGCTCGAGGTCTGCTTTACGCCCTTACCATCCTTGCCTTTGGTCTCTGTCGTGGTGAAATGGCTCGAGTCAGAAATGTGATGGGTGTTGCTGGTGCGAACTACAGTCTGACCTTGTTGAGGGACAGAGTGCTGCGGCTGAGAATCGCGCTTGACCTGGTCTTGCTGTTCGTTCTTGTCGTTATGCTTTTCGCTGTTCTGCGAAGCGTTGTCAGATTCGTCATTGGAAGAGGAAGTGGTGGTTGTGGTCTTGGTGGAAGAGGAAGAAGTGGAGGAAGATGACGAAGAAGAATGCGACGACCAAGACCAAGACCATGATCGAGACGAACCGTTTTTGCCCGACGACGACTTTGCCTTGACTTGGACATGCTGACCGCCATTGGGACCTGGAAGGTCAGCTTCTTGCACCTCCTCCTTGCCTCCTTGCTGCTCAGAAGCCGACGACAGCTTTTCGATCTGATCTTGTAGATATGAAGAGATGTTGCCACCGCTATCAGGACAGTCTTTATCCACGGTCGAGGCTCGCTTCGCAATGAGATGACGGCGTAAACCTGCGTGTGCTCTATGATGGAACCGAGTAAGTGCACCAGCCGAGGCTGGACCGGAAGCGCAAAAAACCACGAAAAGCATAGCGACCAGCGCTACACTAAGAGTTTTTGCGATTCGAGCCATCGTAAACAGGACCAAAAGGTCGTCGTGACTAGAACCAAAGGAGTGAGAAAAAGGAGAAGCCGAAACGCAAGGGTATATGGTTAAGGGAAGCTCGAATGACGTTCTCAGGTGAGTCCAAAGGGGAAGAGTATGAAGCACTTTGAGTTCCAGTAACTCTATCAGCGCTGCCCACCTGCCTTCAACTTACTCTTGTGCGAGCTTGCAAAACGAGAATCAGTCGATCCAACTGCCAAGCAGAATGCTCACTGCCAGCTCACAAGCAGAGCAGCAGCGCTCGTCCTATTGTTTGCGTGAGGTGAACTTGGCGCGGGACAAGAACATGTCAACAGCCCCTCCGATTCGCGCAATCTGAGCAGCCCCTGTCTGGCAAGTCTTACAGAAAGCTAAAGCAAGCCCCACAATGATCTCTTAAGACGCTCGACCTTTTCAATGTGGGTGCAGATTCGCGTGCGACTGATATACTCGAGTATTGGAAGCGATGAAGCAAGCTTGCCGGTGATGACTCCTAGAGCATCTAGCAAGATTCAAGGAACGGCGACCTCTTGCTGAGGTGAAATCGGATGTGCCGGACTGTGATGATAAAGAATTGCAATGGTGGAGATGAAGGTCATGTGGCTGATTTGAACCGCTGTGAGAGAGGGCGAGGCGGCATCGGTCCGATTTTCAAGTGGGATTTTGAGCAGCGAAAACTTGACGACGTGGCCTCATTTCGCAGCCTTCACTGATTCCCACCAACAGTCTGCCTCAGCTTTTTCCAGAGTCACAAAGTCGTGCTGACGAGACTAAGCCCATCTCACAAAAGGAGAGCTCAGTCGCTGCGACGAATCGCATCGATCGACCATCCGATCCCACCAGAGCACAGCTGATGCGTAGCGACATGCGCCCACAGCACACCCCCACCTCCTCCTCTCAGATGGATGATTACAGCGATACCCACACTTCCACCCATTTCGACGTCTTGCATTACATTCGAGAATCTTTGGCATTGGTAACATGCAGGTCATCGCGAATGGAGCGCCTTCGAAGCGAGCGAGGATAATGGGCTATTGAAACCTCGAGAACTCATGGTCTACGGTTCACACCTTATGTGTTTGTCGAGAAGAGAACTCATGGTCTACGGTTCACACCTTACGTGTCTGTCGAGAAGCTCTTCCTGCAGATGAAAGCATCTCGTCTTCGTGTAGTCATTCATCTGCCCGCAAGCGAAGCACCACCGACCAACAAGCGATGGGTTGAAAGTCAAATGCAATCGGTCGGCTTTCATATTCGGAGTACGACGAGGCACAGCCATCGCTGAAACACAGAGCCAAGAGACAACTCTCATCGAGCCGCTCTGAGCTGACTGTTTGGTGGGTTGTTGCGGATCGTTTGCCGCTATTTGTGCGACTGTTGCAGTCTGCTGTGCTGGACATGATGCCGCCACATTCTTTGTCTTTCCTCCCCTCTCGACCACCATACATCTCGAGGCCCGACATATGTACGCCTCGACAGCTTTCCTAATCAATCGCATCTCGGACTAAGACGATCGTTCGCAGAGGCAGGCCTCATACGGATCGACCTCCACTTCCATCCACCAGCAGTGGCTAGCTCGTCATGCGAGTTGAGCTGCTACTCTTTTTCTGCTTGGCTTGTCTGGCCTTGGCCGCACAAGCAGCTCCTGCATCCGCCCAGAATGCGTTGCTCGAGCAGAAGTTGAGCCAGCGCAGGAACGACAAAACGTCGCACGATTCCAAGAACGGCAACAAACACCAGCATCGCCAACATGATAACCCTAAACACCACCGTCATCATCAGTCAGGCCCCAAGAAGACTCGCAATGAGCCTGTGCGGATCGTTGAAGAAGCCGCTTCACGTCTAGCCGGAGGACAAGGCGACACTTCTATCGCTGCCATCGAAAAGAACCTTCGTGCCAAGTACGATGGCCTTGAAGAAAAGCTGCGAGACAAAAAGAAAGAGTTTCAGCATCACATGCAAGCCGAGGATGCCATTCACACCGCAAAGTATGGTCAAAATCCGGTCAAGTTCAATTTCGAAACGGTAAGTCCCTTCGTGCTCTCTTGCAATGACCGGACGTCTAGTTTTGCTTTCTTGCTGACCCTAGTTCACCTCAAACTTTGCTTCTCGCAACGCACTGGCACATCAGACGGTGGCCGGCACCGTCGGTCTAGTGGCGACAGTAACTAATGTAGCCAACACCTTGTTCGCAATCAAGACGACGGCTCTCGCCACCACTCAATTCTCCCCACCTCCGAGTCCTCCAACCCTGATCGACACTGCGGCGCGTTGGGACGGTACAAATTACATCGAAATGCCTCTTCCCAAGGATCCTGACACTGCGGAAAGCGATGCGAAGAAGGCTAAGCGCGGTCTTGCAAAACGTTCTTTCCAAAATGAGCCAATCGCCGTTCCTGGTGCGCACCAACGTTTGATCAAGCGTAGGAGAAAGCAAGATTTCGGAGGCTCTGTGTCATCAGAGGAAGAAGGCGAATCCCCTCATATGTCGAAGCGATGGCTTGTTGCAACCCTCATTGGCGGAGCCGCAGGTGCTGCTCTCGCGCCCGGACTGCCTTCACAGGTCATGGGATGGAAGAACGAGCACGAAAAGCCTCCTTTCAACCCTTATGATCCCGATATGCTCAAGCCAAAGGATCCTCTCGCTGTAGCCGCTTCGATTCCTGGTCAGCCTCTGCCCGACGTGACCACACCAGCACCACCTGTTTACGATCCAAGAAATGGACCGCAGCAACTTGGCGCAGTCAAGTTTCCCGCTTATGCTTACGGCTCCTCTGCATATGGCTCGTCCGCTTACGGCTCCCCTGCCAACACCTCTCCCACGCCCGGCTATGGCCAGCCCAACACTCCTGCAGATGCTCCTCCTCGCTCCCCTAGCATGCCTGGAGGTGCTGCAGGCTCATATGGTGCTGATTCATACGGTGCTGGTGCGTATGCAGGCGGTGTTTCGAATGTAGGCAGCTCATACGGCCCCAGAGGCTCTGGAGTCACCACCTCTGCCGAGACCCATTCGGCTCTACGCAAGAGAACTGTCGTACATGACGAGCAAGAGCATGGCAATCTTGACAGCTCTGCCTCAACAAAGCCACTCCAGAAGCGTTTCCTCTTTGGCGGCGGACCGTGGGCTAAAATCTCGGGTGGTGTTGCTGCTGGCAGCATCATCCCGCTGCTGTACGGAGGAGTCACGCACGCCAGGTGGCGACAAATGAACCCTCGTGACCGTGACATCCTCAAGGATCTCGACGATACCCCGACATACGGCGCAGTGGGTGTGCCCGGCCGCATACCTGGACAGCTGGCGACCAAAGCTATGCCAGGCTACGACGCATACTTGGCCCAAATTCAGGCAGAGAAGGACAACGCTGCAGCGATGTTGCAGCGCCAGCGCCTCGCAGCTCAATCCGCCGACGTGACGCAGATGCAGCAGATGCGACTCAACCCTGCCAACGATGGCAGCGGCGGCGGCTCAACTGCTGCTCTTGATACTGAGCCTGTTCTACGAAAACGCGACGTCTGCCCTCTCAAGAAAGCTGTAAGTCATCCGACTCATCCTCATCATCAACTCGAGAAAAGAGGCAATTGGCTGATGGGAGGTGCTTTCGCTGTCGCCGGAGGTCTTTTGGGATATGTTCAGTCTGCGACTCAATTCCCTACCGACAGGGATGAAGAAAAAGACAAGAGAAAGGCGGAGATGAAGAAAGCGGCGGAAGAGCAACAGCAAGCACAGATGCAAGCCCAAGGCGGTATGCCAGGCGATCCTAGTGGTATGGGTGCAGGCGCAGGTGGTGCTGCTGCCGGCGGTGGAGGGTATGCAGACGCCAGTACATACGCTGGTGCAGCAGGCGGCGGAGGCTATGCTCCGGCAACCGGCGCCGGCGGTCTCAGCTTGGGTGGTGGTGGTGGTTATGGCTCACCACTAACTTACAGCCCCGGCGGAGGCAGCTCCTACTCTCCGGCTGCCTTGCCCGACTCCAGCACTGGCTATCCTGCACTTGGCGCCGGCGCTGCAGGAGGTTCGGCTTCGGGCTACGGAGGCGGAGGCCTTGTTTATGGCGGCAGTAGCGCTGGAGGCTCGACAGCATCCAGCGCTGGGCTCAACCGTGCTGCCGGCTACCAGTCCTCTGGTGGAAGCAATGCAGGCAGCACCGTGCTCAAGAAGCGAGCTCCTGCTGAAGTTGCCGAACTCGAATCTCGATCGCTCTCCAAGCGAACTCCAGGCGGTCCTGGCTTCCTTGCCGTGGCCGGCTCTGCCATGTTCTTCGGAACACTGGCGGGCAATCTGTTCGTATCGAGCAAGCAGAAGAACAAGCCTGTACCTCTTGTCACGCCCAACGCCGACACGCGAGGACCTATGATCATTGGAGGTGACAAGTATACCGAATTTCTCGAGTACAAGAGGAAGCAAGAGGCGGAAGCATCTGGCACGAGCGGTCTCGGTGGAGGAAGTCTGCCTGCTGGCGTACCTGCTTCCGCTGTTCCTGCCACTGTCGGAGGAGGCTATGGCGCGGGCTTTGGAGGAGGCTACGGAGGAGGAGGCTCGCCTTACACCACAGGAGCTGGCGGCGGTGTCGCTGCTGCGCCTGATCCAGGGGTTGGTAGCGGCGGTGTAGACCCTGCAGTCAGCGACAACGAGACCCCGGTGCTCAAGAAGCGAAGCGTCGCCGGAGAGCCCGAGACGCTCGGTAGGCGTGCTCCACTGTGGCCGGGTTTGTTCGCGGGGACAGCATCTGCCGATGCATCGACGCTAGCGAGCTCACTGAGCACCAAGACATCTCTTATTACTGGAGCAGCATCGGGGCTTCGATCAGCTTCTACTCTGGGCAGCGGTCTTTCGCGTTACGCTGGAAGCGCTAGCACACTGGCACGAGGCGGTGGAATGGCAGCTTCTGAAGCGGCCGAGGCAGCTATTCCGCGTTTTGCAAACGGCGCTAGCGGCCTAGCAAGGACCTACAGCGGCGTGGCAACAGGTGCTGGCGGCCTTTCTCGAGGTGCTGGTGGCTTGACACGAGGTCTTGGCCTGACACGAGCATCGAGCGACATCTCTCGTGGAGCTGGTGGATTCTCGCGATCGTCCTTGGGCACTACATCTCAAGTCTACAACCCAATGTGGGGTAATGCTCGACCTGCAACGCTGGGCGAGCTCCAAGCCATGCGCAACGGCGGCCAACCTGCTACGATCGAGGCCCTCGCCGGTCGACCTGCAGGAGTCAACCAAGGCCTCGCTGGTGGTGGCACGCGAGCCTCTTACACGAGCATCGAAGATGAGTTGGAAGCGGCAGCTGAGCCGTTGGCCAAGAAGCCTTTGAAGAGTGCCACGGCGTTGGAAGCACTCAGTCAAGGA
This sequence comes from Pseudozyma tsukubaensis, assembly GCA_001736125.1. Classification (NCBI taxonomy): domain Eukaryota; kingdom Fungi; phylum Basidiomycota; class Ustilaginomycetes; order Ustilaginales; family Ustilaginaceae; genus Pseudozyma; species Pseudozyma tsukubaensis. Next base: position 33,103 of record MAIP01000014.1, on the reverse strand, counting down.
GCTGGTGCAACCATGACTTTCAATGGTGCTGGCTAGGCTACCCGCTGCCTCTTTCTTTACCCGGCCAACTCCTTTTCAGCTGCTCTCTCTATTACTACGTTTCTCCGCTGGCGGGAAGCTGGTCTTTCGTTCGTTGTTCATAGCCTTCCAATCAGTAGTGTTGTCGCTACTATCTGCACATTCTGTTGTCTCTTCTGTTCGTATTCAAGCATCACCGATCGTTTGCGATCGATGCTGCAATATCACTTTCCTTTCGTCCTACCTCGCATCGATTGTCTGAACTCACACGCGAAGCACAGCCTGATATAAGTTGGATAGGTATTGTCGTTGATATTGCATCGTGCCTTGAACTGCGGCAACGGTACTCCTCTGCTCAGTCTATCTCAAAATCTCAAAACGCAAGAGAGAGCGGAAAAGGGAGGGGAAAAAGATGTACAGCAATTGGGTAGTGTGCATCGACCTTTGGGCTTGTTTTTTACCAAGTCGACACACGACCATTAATATTGCTCGGATACTTCTATCTAGGCTTACTTTTTGACCCCAAAATTCAAATTGAGTTAACCTATTAGCCTGCGATCTTCCCTCGAGGGGAAAGAGAGGCTAGGTTATGGGGCTTCGAAAGAGCCAATTCCCTTTTCTGTCTCTTGTACAAGATCAGTGAAAGGAAGGGCGATGGTGAGAGGAGAGGAAAGGAAAGAAGCGAGTGAGGGCAGAGGGGAGGATCTGGAGAGGACAGGGCGATGGGAAGCGATGGTTCATTGAATCGGACGAGGTGCTGATCGGAGACGAAGCATATGCTGGGATTGGATGAGGGACGTGATGGCGAAGCATTCAGGATTGAGGAAAGGTGTCGGGATGCACGGCGAAGAGAGGAAGCTAGGAACGGAAGCGGTACACACGCAGTGGCTGAAGAATGCAGTAGCGTTCGTATCGATGTTGAGAAGGAATGCAAAGTGCGACGTTGGTCGATTGATGGTGAGAGTAGAGAAGGAAGAAGTCTCGCAACTTGCTCCCACTCTCTGGTTTGACAGGCGTCAACTTTTTTTTCGCGAAAAGCCAAGAAGAACCGAAAAAGCAGAAAAAGGGCGCTGCGGAGAGCGTGCTCTGATCAGGATTACGTAATACAACCTTTCCATCAGTGCGAGATTAGCTTGCCTTGTGCAGTGCAAGCCGACCATATTCCTTCTTTGGCGCACCTAGCTTTTCGGGACATCACAAGCTGCTATTGTGTATCTGTCCTCCTGATCCAAGTTGGCTCTGATGAGCGACAAGAGCATGGCCACTGAGCGGCCACGCCAAGGCCTCGTCCGTGCGGAGAGCAAGTGTCTGCCGGCTGCCGCGCGCTAAGCGCCAGTATTCGACCCTCGACAATGTGCGACCGCTTCCGCGGGCACCTCATCACTGTGCTTTTCCTGATTCCAGAGGATCACACTTGCCCTTGGTCTACCTTCTAGAATCACATTGACTAGTGCGCGTGAATTCGGTAAGGGAAGGGCACAGGCTTGTTGTGCCGAAAGAGGAAAGGAATTGAAGCGGTGTGGGTAAATTTCATGCGCTACGTCGCGGGCTATTATGCGCTATCTAGCCTGGTCTATACAGCACAGCCCCCTTTCGATATAGTCACATATCATGCACCGATCGTCTCTTTGCTTACAGCTCAGCAGCAGTCACATGTCACAACAAGGAAAGTGACTTGACTGAGCCGTTCGCTCTTATAAAAGCCCACCCCTTTCTGAACTCGTGCCGTTTTGACTCCTTTCCCTACGTTCTCTTGGCTCGATATCTTAGTGTCTCGACAGCGACACGTTACTAGAGCAATCATGACCCCTCGTACAGCTGCCGATGAGGACGCTAGACAGCCTCTGCTGTCCGACACCGAATATGGTCATCATGACACTGATCCTGAACAGCCACGCAATGCATCTTCACCCGAATTAGCCAAGAAAGACGTGCAACTAAGCTGGCAGTTGTTTGGGAAGCTCTTATTCGGCACACGGCTTCGCTTCTTTATCTTTCTAGGTGTTCTCCTCTTTTCTTCGACTCTCATTGGCATCGCCGCTACCGATGACAGGATGCCGTGGATTAGTGGGCGCTGGCCTTGGAGTAAGTGGCCGGAGTATCATTTTGATCGAGAAATTTGGGAGGCTTCTCGCAAGCTATACGATCAGCCCTTCTGTTTCCCCGAGGTGTGTCCTCTGCAGCCGGTGGATATCGGTGCAGAGACCGGGGAAGACTCCTTCGCTCGTATGGTCACGCAAACACGTTCGGACATGGACTGGCTCAACGAAACAACATCGAGCAGTGATACATCTCGTTCGGTCTCTCGGTGCTCGTCCTTACCGCACTCTATGATTCAGCACATAGAAACCGAATTCGACAAGTTGTCCGGCAGCAGGGTCTGCGAATCTGCCAAGCGATACCGTCAATCGGTCGAGTTTGTCGCCTCTATCTCTCGAGGCAAGCCCTTCTACTCCAGGTCGGCGAAAGCTTTTGACTTTCCAGTCATTGTTTCTTCCGTCAATGTCGCACCAAAGGACGGCCGTTTCTTTAGCCGCTCACTTTGGAGGGTTTTGGAGATGCTGAGCCTTTCTTCCATACAACGCTACGGCCGACAAGTCACAATCAAAGATCTGCTGCGCGCCTTGCGGCTGTACGAGTCTCGCGAAATCGTATTGCCTGGCGATCGCAACAGCACTATCAACGTGATTGAGACAACGTTATCTGACACGCAAAAATTCTTCCAAACCCTCACTGCAATCCTTCTGGGACTTTTGGAGCCATCTAAGAGTCTACCGCTTGGCCCGCTCGTCGTCCACGACTTATTTTCACCTCATACATTGACGACAGACGGAGCCACAGCAAGTACCAGCTCGCCCTTTAGCCTGCTGATGAAAGATGGTGCTCGCAGTTCCCGCCGCTCACTCAGTGGTATTGGTAGTAATTGGCAGAGTTTCGGTCGGCTCCAGCACCGGTATAGACCATTGCATCTGTACGTCTTGACCGAGACATTTGCTGATCACGAGCTCACTGTCCTGCTTGATATCAAAAGAGGAGTTATATTTTCTGCACTCGCCCGCCTCAGTGAAGGTCCTGATCACCCCTCGGACGACTTCGCCCGCCAGCAAGACCACTCAGGAAATATCTGCACCAGCAGCGTGTGGGATTGGATGCGCGACTCTGTGGACGACTTCTTCTCGGTTCTCGCTTGGGGACAGGGGAAGCGACTTACGCTGGCAACCAGTGGAACTTACAGGTACGATGGTCGAAACACCGACGCTACTCAGCTGTCTGCAAGCGCCTCTCGCTATGAATGGCTGGAAGTCGATCTCGAAGTGATCGAAGGGTCTTTGTGGGTCACAAGAATCGATTACGCATTGGCAGACAAAAAAGGCAAGAGTGATCGACATGTGTCGGTGCTGTCTAAATACAATGTCGGTGGAACGGCCAATTTCTTTGCTGGATGGAGTTGTCTGAGTTGGGAACAGGACATGGCTGACTGTTACCGTCCTCGTATGGGTAACGACGACAGCAAGTGCGTTTGCAGAAACTACGGCGGGCAAACCCCCGTCAATTCAAGCTACCGTGTTGGTCTTTGGCCAAAGCTTGATTTCGGAGAGCCAAATGTCTTCATGATCCCACCGGGCACGATCCGACCGGATGGTAACAGCTACATGGATCAAGGCATTGGGGGATGTTCGTCGCTCTTTGGACGCATGGAGGACAGGAACACGGTGCCTGAGATGGATGCGCTTGGGTATATGGTCAGATTGAACGGAGCTCAGGCTGGATCAGATGGAACCGTATACAAGGAGGCTGAGCTGGAGTGGCTTGAACCTGGTCTCAGGCTGTTCCGGGTAAGCCAACCTGCTTCTGAGCGGTTTTCCTTTCGTGTAGATTCTTGAATTGATGTACTTAGGTGACTCTTTAGAATCTTTTCAGCGATACTGCTCCTCCCGACCAACGTTGCCCGTCCTACGCACATCTGCGCCACGCACATCGGGTGTCTTTGCGAAGAGACAACGTCAAGTTGATTCTATCACACTGCGTAGGATGATGTATGTGTAATCGCAGAGTAAAATCGTGACGCCTTCTAGAATCACATCGTAAAAAGTTCGAGTTTCTATACATGAGCCAGAATGTGAGGCAAAAGCTCTGGCTCAAAAGTGAGCCAGAACATAAGCCCGAAACGCTTTTCAGGCGATCTGGCTCAGGTGAGCCAGATCCTATCCTATAATAAATAAAATATATATTAAAAAAAAGACAAAAAAGATGTTTCACCTTTTTGCCTCATGCCGGGCTCGAACCCGCGTTCACATCCTGCCTTTTCCTAGGCCTGCCTGCCTGCCTGCGCGCACACACACGCACCCGTACCCACTCGCCTATACGCGCACCATTTTTGGGTTTTGGGACTATATACAATTATATACGCTAAAGCCAATTTTTGCTAACATTATTTTTCTTAAATTAAAATCTTTTATTTTGGCTAAAAATGCGAAGAAAATGCGTTTTTAATTCGCATTTTTGGGTCTGGCTCACATCTGGCTCACCTTTTCCGGAGGCAGACCGACTGGCTTGCGTCCTGGCTCCCCATTTCTGAGCCAGACCGGCTGCCTTAGCTTCTGGCTTACCAGCTCTGCAGCCAGATGGTCTGGCTTGGTCCTGGCTCAGCAGAATACAGGGCCTCTGTACAAAAAGCGGAGCCAGGACAAAGCAGACTGTCTGGCTCAAGTCTGGCTCAAAAAATGATAGCCAGATCGCCTGGCTCGGGGTTCTGGCTCGCTTGTAGAAACTCAGACTTTTTACGATGTGAATTGCATTGAGTAGTGCGCATGAATTCGGTAAGCATTAAGCGGGTGGGAAAAAGTCATGCACTTTGTATCGCGGCTGCTATGCACTTTTTAGTCTAGCCAATACTGCACAGCCCCGTTTCCGTACATATGTCATGCATCGATTGTTCTGTTGCTTGCAGTTCAGCTGCAGCAGATGTCACAGCAAGGCGGATTGGACTTCTGACTGAGCGGTTTGCATTCAATACATAAAAGACTTGTGCTTTGTGCTGTTCTTGCCGCTGGTTAACCCCCTCTCTCATCCAATTTGCTCGAAATTTTCGACAGCGACAGGTACTAGAGCAAACATGACCACTCGCACAGCTGCCGACGAGGATGCTAGACAGCCTTTGCTGTCTGACACCGACCACGATCACCACGCTGATCCTGAACAGCCAAACAACGACTCTACGCCCCCGGCTACAAAGAAGGATGTGCAGCCGGACTGGCACTGGCTCGAAAAGCTTGTGTTCGGTACTCGACTGCGCTTCTTCATCTCGCTAGGTATCTTTTTCGTCTCTTGGGTTGTCATTGCCATCGCCGCTGATGGTGGAAGATTGCCTTGGAACGGCGGACGCTGGCCTTGGACCAAGGAACCAGAACGATACTACACTCCGGAGTTTTCGCAAGCCACGCAAAGGCTCCAAAATCAGCCATTCTGCCTTCCCCCAGTAGATCTGCTGAAGCCTGCCGATGTGAAGATGAGCAACGACACAGATAAGATCCAATTCAAGGCCTCTCGAAGTGTTTTTGGCTGGGGCGCTCGTACAACGACATACTATGCCACGCACTCTGCTAGCCAACCCATGATCAGCTTTCTCGAAGAAAGCTTTGATCGGTTGGCAGGCAGCAGTGTACGCGAGTCAGCCAAGCGTCGTCGCGAATCCGTACAGGTCGTCATGTCCATCGTCGAGGGCGAGCCCTTCTACACCAGGACGGCCAAGGTCTCTGACTCTTCCACAATCAGCAATACTACGCATGACGGCACCTTCCGCAGTCGAACCCTGTGGAAGGCCCTGCAGATGCTCAGCGTTCACGCCTCGCTTCACCAAGGCCGGGAAATCACTGAGGAGGATCTGCTCAAAGCTTTTCAGCTGAACAGCAGCCGCATCATCGACATGACCGAAGGCAGGAATGACACTTGGGGACACATTAATTTGGTCGAGACTACGCTGTCGGACGCGCATAAATTCGCCCAATCGCTCACTGCTATCTACCACGGCCTTCTACAGATCTCCGACGACTCGTTGCTCGACATGACTGTTGTTCGGGATTATCTTGGTACGAATGCGCTGACGACAGACGGGAGCACGGCCAGCACTCAATCCCCCTTCGGCGTAGTGAGACAAGACTTGTCTCGAAGAGCCGCCGGTGGTCTGAGGGGCGTAGGGTCCTTTGGATTCAATCGACTTCAACGTCAAGCTCGGCCTTTTGATTTACACGTCCTCAACGAAATCTACGGCGATAAAGAGCTGTCGATTTCATTGGACCTCGAAAGAGGACTGGTCGTGACCGCATTGGCTCATCTTGGTACATCCCACAACAACACTCCGAGTGAGGCCATCGGCCAACAGGACCAAAGTCGTACCTCGAGCTCTGACAATCTTTGGGACTGGACGCGGGATTCTGTCACTAACTTTGTCTACGTCCTTGACTGGCGACAGGAGGAACGGCTAACCAAGACGATGAGCGGCACTTATCGATACGAGAATGGCCAAGCTCACGACGCTGCGCTGACTTCTGATACCAGAAGTTATGACTGGCTCGAGGTCGATGTCGAATTCGGCGAACGAGCCCTCTGGATCACCAGAATCGAGTATGCATCCGCGGATCCAGCCGATCTTAATGATAACAACTCGGCGGTGTCGGTGTTGAGGAAATACAATGCAGGTGGAACGGCCGACTTCTTTGCTGGGTGGACGTGCACAGGGTGGTGGGGAGGCTTGGGACTCGCTGACTGCTACCGTCCTCGTATGGGCGACGATGACAGCAAGTGCTCGTGCGAAAGTTGTGATCGAGATCCGAAGAAGAGGAAGCCTACTTATCGAGTAGGACTTTGGCCAGTGAGTCAAGGGCAGAAGAGCATTTATGACATTCCGCGTGGTGCCATTCGACGGGACACGAACAGTTACATGGACCAGGGCGTCGGTGGATGCCTTGCACTGTTCAACGACGACGACGATGTTAGTGTACCTGAAATGGATGCTCTCGGTTACACGGTCCAATTCACAGAGCCCCGATATGGAGCAGATGGTAGCCAAGCTGAGGACGCTAAACTGGAATGGCTTGATTCTGGCCTCACCTTGTCGAGGGTGAGCGGTTCGGCAAAGTAAGATGACCGCGCTTTTGAATGCGTTTCTTTCCTTGTAGATTTTGCGCTTCCTTCTCAATGATCGTTAAGAACCTTTGAAGCAATGCTGTGATTCTAACTTGTCTGTGCTGTCCAGAGCCGCACTCGTTTTGTTGTCGAAGGATCATGCTGAAAACGAAAACAAAAGTGATCTTGATGTGAATCAATTGCCTAGCATATAAAAATGGAAGTCACGATGATATGCAACTATACACTGGCAGTGTTAGCCCCGGCCCTAGCCTTGACCACATCCGCCTGCTTCTCCACCACCCCCTTGACTGCGTTCACCAACCCTTCGACACCCTTTGCACCCTCCGGCTTAACGCTAATCACTCTTCTCTCCTTCTCCAGCAACCCTACCATTTCCTTGGGCAGAACGTCTCTTTCGAAGTCGAACTCTGCCCCTGCGGTTTCCAAACTCGACGTGACGGCTTCGGCGAACTTTGCTGGATGCGCGGTGGACAGTACGATCTGATGCGTTTTGCCATCTTTGACGTTCTCGGCGGCTTTGAAGCCAACGGCGGTGTGCGGGTCGATGAGGTAGCTTCCGTTTGGGTGAGCGGTGGTTGGGGAAAGGGTGAAGTAAGAGAGCACGGTAGAGCGGATTTGGGCGTCGGATACGCGTTCCGCTGCGAAATCCCTCCGTGCGATAGCGAGCTGGGTTGGATCAACAACGAGTTTTCCGGTGGTTTTGAGAGAGGTCATCCAATCGGCGAGTTGGCGTCCTGCCGCTTCTTCTCTCTCTACATCGGAAGAGGCGGAAGAAGAGGAGGATTGGGATTCGTAAGCAATGTACCAGAGGAGACGCTCGAAGTTGGACGAGACGAGAATGTCCATTGCTGGGGACAAGGTTGCTCTGACTCCTCCTTCGGCTTGCTGTGCTCCGTCGGAGGAGCCTGCTGCTGGTTCGGTCTGTGCCGTTTCCGCTGACGTCGCAGCAGAAGCAGAGGCATCCGACTTTTCGTACCTTCCACTAGCCCAGAACCTCTGCAGGATATCATTCTCATTCGTGGCCACAACCAACCTCTTGACTGGCAACCCCATCCTCTTTGCATAATACCCTGCCAAGATGTCACCAAAGTTACCCGTCGGCACGACGAATTCCACCCCCTCCCCTGCTGCGTTTCCACTAAGTTGCTTCTTCCAGCTGAAGTAAGCGGCGAAATAGTAGACGATCTGAGCCAAGATACGGGCCCAGTTGATTGAGTTAACGGCACCGAGACGATGCTTGGCGTTGAAGTGGGCATCGGAGAAAAGAGCTTTGACGACGTCTTGGCAGTCGTCGAACGTTCCTTCTACCGACAGGTTGTGTACGTTTTCGTCGAGTACGGTGGTCATCTGAGCTTCTTGGATAGGAGAAACGCGACCGTGGGGGAAGAGGATAAAGATGGAGATGTCTTTTTTCGAACGAACGCCTTGAATCGCTGCACTGCCTGTATCGCCCGAGGTGGCGCCGACGATGGTGAGTTTTTCCCGCTCAGCTTCGGTCTTTCCCGCATTACGACGTTGCAAAAAGTACTCGAAGAGGTTACCCAGTAGCTGGAGCGCAACGTCCTTAAATGCGAACGTGGGTCCATGCCAGAGTTCCAGACACCATTCTTTTTCGTCTAGGCGAACGAGAGGCGTGGTTTCGTCGTGTCGGAAAGTAGCGTACGACTTGTTGATAACTTTTTGAAGATCTTCCGATGGAATGCCGCCTTGAGAAGCGTCGGTGGGGATGTAGAGCGATAGCACACGATGCGAAAGTTCAGGGAACGAAAGACTAGCCCATTCCGTCTCCCAATTCGAAGGCAGTTGGGGAACGGTAGCGGGGATGAATAGGCCTCCGTTGGGTGCCAAACCGGTCAGGACGGCGTCTTCGAATGTGAGGCGTTCGGGGCCTCCTCTTGTGCTAAGGTACTTCATCGTGCGTTGTTGGGCTAGCGGTGTGAAAGACCAAGTGTCAAGAACGATGTGGTGGTGATGGTGAACGGTATAGAACGTGGATAGTAGAATGCAAGAAGAAAGTGGGGTGTCGAGTGAGAGAGTGACTCGTGCTCCGACGCTCGCCGGTAACAGAGGCGGTCTGCGAAGCTTTTGATGCATGAGCCAGAATGAGCGACAGAAGCGGCGAGTCACTTTTTTTGGAGTTCTTCCTGCAGATGCACAAGCTGGCTGGCCTTTGCACGGTCATTTTCCGAGAGTCGAGGCCTCATTTCTCGCACGTGATCGGATCTCAGAAAAGATCTGTTTCCGCTATAAGCGCGCCCGATTAGATTGGTGGACAATCGCGGCGTTTTCTTGGCATTCCTGAGCATGTCCGTTGCTGCCTCTCTGGCTTCTACGCTTTTGATTAGACAAAGATTTGCAGCTGAAATCAAGCGTGGGCCGGCGACATCCTTCCGCGCAATTGGATCCACTGCACGGTACCTTTGCCTTCCATTGGTCCAGGATGGACCCCATCTTGATCGCCTTACAGGCCACGTTTCGAACGACACCGTTCCTCTTCGATGACGATCAAGGTCACATGTCCAAGCAAGATCCACACTTATCTTCTACTGTCTTAATGAATGGGCAAGCGCGCACTCAATCATACCTCTGGCGCATCCATTGTACTGTCCATCTCAAGAGCAAAGAAGAAGAGAACCCAAAATATCCTCGGCGTTTTGATAGAGTTGCGTTGCGCGGCAGGCATGCGCACTAGTCTTTCAATCTCGGCGTTCAGCGCTACGCTCAGATACCGAGCGCACACGAGGCCTGGTAACAATGGAAAGCAGAGCTGCACATTCGCTGCCCTTTTCAGTTCGGGCCCCTTTTGCCGCCGACTCGAGCAAAGTTCGGAAAGAGGTTCCGGGATGATGGCCCTGTCATACGACCTTGCACTTGCTGTTCTTCTCGTGGGAATCTGCTGGAGGTGGCAGCGGTTGATCGTTTTCGGTTGCATTCGTCGGTATCTAGCACATGGCGATTTGATCCGTTAGAATACGAAGTCTGCGCGGTCGAATTGTGAGGACGCGCTAGGCATCGATTGCTAGAACTGCAGTCTTTGCAAACGCAGATGATAACTTAGACCGCGATAGAACTTGACTTCTGCGCTCGAAAAACTAGGTCAGGTCAGGTCGAATCGATTCGTTTTTGCCAAGCCTAGAAATTGCAGAGGTATTCCCAACTCCGATAGCCCTTGCCGATCCCTTCCCGCTCTGCCCATGTGATGTCCACGCTGATAGCTCTTGCGCCGCGCAGCCAATCTGATCGATCAACACTCTTGTTCGACTTCCACCAAAGCCATGCGAAACGAGCTACATGTCGACGCGTGGCAGTGCAGAGTTGTGGCAACATTATCACAAGCCAAGCTGCTGGCGATGTCAAAGCGGGCGGAAGCAAAGGTTCGAGGCCCTTAATGGGGATCCAAAAAGAATCGCGATGGCGGGCGCGTGTCTCGCTTGTGCTTTCGCTTGGAGCCTATGTATCACGAAACGCAGCGGGGGTCGCACTTGGGCAATCGAAGTGGACTTCCATTTGTCTGTCATTCAAGGAGGTGGATTACTGTATGCCGGGCGTTGGAGTTCACGACGGATCACCACGGTCGCGTGCAGCCTGCAGTTGCAGAGCGCATGTGGTTCTCAATTTCTTCCCACCGCAACCCGAACCGAAACCCTGTAGCCAAGGCGGTGCTTAGGCTGCATGCAAGCGCAGACCAATGTACATCGATCCGGATTCGACACCAATCGTGCTGCTCGGGCTTGTGAAGCGGAGATGGTTGCGCGATACGCCAAACCAGCCAAGAGCGCAGAGAGAGACGTGGTCGATGCCATGCTCGGTTTTTGATGCGAGACCGGGTTTCCGAAGGAACGCAACTCGAAAGGCTATATGTCTTTTGGCGGAATTATCCGCCCGCTCGATAAACGAGTTGGAGAAGCGCCATCGAGTGTTCCAGAAGCACGCTTCCATACTTCCACGTTTCAATTCTGCTTCCAATGCCTTCAAGAGTACAGTGTGTGAGTAGTGTTTGCTACAGCGTTCGAAAGTGAAAAGCAGACGAGCTCGGCGACTTTCTCTTTGCAACACACTTGTGGTCTTCTAGCAAGTGCAGGAAGGAATGGCGAGTTTAGCAGCGTTCTATTCAATTTTATATTAACAAATGCGTCTCAGCACACGCTACCCTGTTCGGCTTCTTTCTCGCAACCGTAACTGCCTCGGACCTGAACACCGCTCAAACGCCGTCAAGCGGGAGACAGCGGAGAGAGAGAGTGTGAGGAAATGAAAAGCGTCGTAATGCAGCCTGACTCTTTTCCCTTTCCCCCACACAGACTCTAGCGACTTTGCCTCTCTGTCTGTCGCCTTCTGCTGCTATGAACCGCACACCAAAAAGCTTCTTTTGAGTCAAAAGCTGCTCTGCCTTTCAGCTATCGGTTTCGGAACTGCAGCGTCGTTGTTCGACTTTGATCGGACTTGGAAATGCCACCATACAGTGTGTATTAAACTTAAGAGTGTGCACCGCCTTTTCGATGTGGTACTGCTCCGATGACCCAGATCCACACTAGAGCGTCAAGTTGAGCTGAGCAGAGGTAGCAGAGTTGAGGTGGAAAGCTGCAGTCCGCGCTGTTTTCCACACACGCTCGCACGGCCGCTCAGAATTGTGTGTGTGTGTGTTGCATTTTTCCCACTTATCGCTCGCTTGCCCGCTCACTCAAACGCCGCTCGGTGCACCTTTTCAAGTCTCCGTTGGACTTGACACCGACTTGAGACACAGAGAGACAACTTGGGTGTGCCTTTGGAGATATTGCTTTCTTCTGCATTCAGCGCTTTGTTCCTCTTTCCCCTCCATTCCCTTCTACCATCACTTTTGACATCACCTTTTGTTCGCGCTGCGCTTCCGCGCACTTCATAAACCACACACAAACCACACAAGATTGGACGCACGCTGCGCTACACGAGCAATAGTCACCGCAACGGAACAAAGCTTCGCAGCTAAGGAAACAACAAGTGAAAAGCGCACGAAACTTTCGCTGCTAACTGCGCCAAGTACTTGCGCTCTCGACCCGGAGCGACTTCATTTCCCGGCTACCAGCGCTGCGCTTGGACATCGCTATTTGTTTCGACAACGATCACTTCTTTGCTCAGACTGCTTCGACGACAACCTGGAACGACAAAAGCCATACGTTGCTTCACGTAACAGCATCGATTGGATCGCTCTTAACATCACCGTCTCTACGTACAATTTCACGCATTCGCAGTCACCGACCCATCTGAGCTTAACCCAGTCACGTTCCGCTTTCGACGATCGTCAGCCTACCCAACGAAGCGCTTGCATTCGCCCAACGAGCACTTTCATCGACCATGACAGACTCATCCTCAGCACAAACGGTCAGGTCACCGACCGAACCACGCAACCGTCCACAGGTTTGCGGTCCCCACGCTCCCGAGAGGCCCTATCCGATCTATCTCCGCGGTCAGGTTGAGAAAGGGTTTGGTCGTGGATCGAAGGATCTTGGTTGTCCAACAGGTATGTATCTCTCCCTCAGTTCCCCTCTTCCGCTCTCTCATTACAATCGTACCAAATGGCAATTTCTTACTTTGACACTTTTGTGCTTTTCTGCAATTGCAGCCAACTTGCCAGCAAAAGTCGTCGGTCCAGACTCGCTCCTCACCCGTACCGGTGTCTATTTTGGGTTCGCTCGCGTCTTGGCACAGGATCCAGATGATCCGTCGCTTACGGACTCGGAAGATGTCGATGCGAGCAGCTCTGCCGACGGACGTGGAGGTGCAGGTGGGATTGATGATGAGGATAACGAAGTCGTTCTGGGAGCAAGTCCGATTGGAGACGTCGGCGAGGGTTTCATGGACAGCAACCTCCCTCGTCCCCGTCAGAATAGTAAAGGACAACAACCTAGTCCAGCATCGGTACTCGCGAGTAGGCCCGATAAAGAGGCTGACGTAAGTCGGTCAGAGTTGAGCAACGGAGGAAGAGAGGGAGGTCTGAATGGCGCTACTGCGTCTTCTTCCTCAACGTCGAGCGGGAGGAGGAGGAAGACAAAGAGGGTGAAGTTGAGACAGGAGGATTCGCAGGTTTTCCCGATGGTCATGAGTGTTGGTTGGAACCCGTTTTATAAGAATACCCATAAGACGGCGGTAAGTTTTTCGTTCTCCTTCGCTTTTCTCTTGCGAGAATCGGTTCAAGGAAGGTGTATCGATGGGTATGTATGCTGACACTTTTTGAGTTGTTTCGCTTGACGAATACGGTTGGGGGGTGTACAGGAGGTGCACATCATGCACGACTTTGCATCCGATTTCTACGGTCTCGAGATTCGTGTGGTTGTTCTGGGTTACGTTAGGCCGGAATACAACTATGATTCGATGGGTGAGTGGGTCGCTGCTGCGCTGCTGCGCAAGTTGATGTTCGTATGAATGGCTTATACTGACGTACGCATCGCTTGTGTTTTCTTTCGACTCCGGCCACGATCGTTCTCCACCGTCGTCGGGATCCATGAATGTCATCATTTTCAACATTACCACCACCACCATTGTCACTGCCGCCCTTCGCCTCATCCCCAACAGACGCCCTAATCGAAGACATCGAAATGGACAAAAGAGTCACAGTCAACTCTTTGGCCCGACCTTTGTACCAGGATTACTCGCAGGATCCTTTCCTCGGTCGCTAAGTCAAGTTCTCAAATCACGCTCCTCACCACTCTCTCACATTCTCTCTCTCTCTCTTGTACTTTCTTGGGTAGATGTAGCTCGCTCATGCAGCAAGCAAGCACATCATGGTAGCATAAGATTTCTCAATATCAAATTTGGTTTATATGGTAATACTCGGCGTTGCGCTGTGATGTAATGTTGCTCATATGGTTTCGATGGTCAAAATCGAATGAACGCCGCGTAATTTGGTTTACTACCTCGCTTGGTGTTGTACAAGGTTGACCCAGCGCGGACGTCAAACACACCTTTGATGCAGATCGCACTCCAACGTCAATCTTTTGCAGAAACCTCGAATTGCAAGTCGATATCACGTTCAATAGCGTAACAAAAGCTTTCTCTTAAACCGTCCACCGTCCACCGTCCACCGTCTGCCGTCTTCAAAGTCCCTCAAAGATCAAAACTCTCCGGAAGGGCGGCGATCTGCTCGCGCGCCACTCTGAGCGCCTTATCGATATCCTGCATAAACAGACACTTCGGGTCGGGATCCTTGCCGTCAAACCGCCATCCGCAACGAGGGCAAACGTCCATCGTACGCCTTTTGAATTCCTGGAAGCCAAACTCGTCCTTGTGGACGACTCGAAGGATGTGGACGTTTGGACCGTAGTTCTTTAGCATTCGCTGACGAGGTCGGAAGCCACTCGTCGAAGGTTGTGGAGGTTCTTCGCCTGTTGGGCAGGGCAAGGTGGCGACCAAGCGAGGATCGATGTCGTCATCATCGTCGTCAGAAGCGTTCGGGTTGGACTCCGAATCCGATTGTCCTGCATTGTGATCATCCCGTTCCTGGTCGCTCTCTTCACCTGAGTCCGTATTGCCGTCATCGTCAGATCCTTCCTCAGACGAAGTGTCAGACGCCGCCTCGGCATCGATGTACCTCGTCCCCTCCCACTTCATTGCGCCCTCGATTGTTAAGGAAAAGATCTCCCACGGATCGGTCCCGCATCTCCTGCACGTTGACTCCCTGCGGAATTTGTCGTCCCAGCGCGCAAGAATTGAGTCGACCTCCAAGACTCGCCAGAAATGCAGTTGGCTGAGTTTGAAGAGCAACGTTGGTCCAATGCGCTTTTCGTTCGCGGCCGTGAGAAGACCCCAGTCCGCGCCCAGGGTGAGACGGGTGCAGGCCTTGACGACTTCGGGACAGCGCACGACCGAGCCGGCTTCGACCAGGCCGGCGAGGGCGGTGAAGGGGTTAAATCCGGGGATGTCTTGAGGGCGATCGAAACAGTCCATGAGCTCGGCAATGAAGAGCTCGAAGACCTGTAGCCGAGACAAGAGAGCAGCTGAAGATGAGCACCATGCCTGTTCGGGACTGTTCGACAACGCAAGCTTCGACTCACCATCAACACGTGTTCATCGATGTTCGGTGCCCGCAGAACGAGGAGGTACTTGTTGTACTGTCCAACCAGCGATGGAAGAAATCTCCAGAAGACGTCAGTCAGCTTGCTGAATGTAGCCAAGATGGGAGCGATGTTTGCGAGTACTTACGAGGTCCAAGAACTTTGCTGCTCGCGACCTGACAAACTGTTTGCTAACATTTTTGGGGACCTCGACCGAGTTTCGCATCATCGGATGAACGAACTCGGCGAAGTCCTTTGAGCGGAAGTCTGACCGCTTTACCGGATCCAGTAGGGTGGCAAACAGCGCCTCAAAGGATTTGTTCGTTTGCTTCTTCTTCTTCTTCCCCTTATTATCGCTCCTTCCCTCGTGCTTGCGCTTGCGTTCCCAGGGCACTTCCGCGCCAGGATCAGCTTCGGCGACAGCTTGCGAGGCGGTGACGGCTGCGGCAGCAATTCGCTTGAGGTAGGCATCGTCATCTTCCAGGTCGTCGCCAACCTCGTCATCAACTGCCATCACCGAATGGACGGAGCTCTCTGGCGTCGACGTCCGTTCTTGCTGCTGCACCTCTTCCAGAGACGAAACGGAGTGCTCCTCCTCCTCTTCGTCGTCGGTGACTTCGATGAACGTCGGGAGCTTCTTTTGCGAGGAGGTTCGGGCGAGCTGGGGGGTGGGCGAGGTTTGGGTCGAACGAGCCATCGTTGCTTTGTTGTCTTCGTTGACCGAAGAAGTTAGGAATTGGGCGATAGACCATGTCGGAGATTATGGAAGTAAGAACGAAAGTCGATGTGAGAAGTGCCCGTAGGATGCCATTCCTTCCAGCTATCTGCGCCATGGCCTAGTCGTCCGCGAACAATCCAGCATCTTGCGTCGACTGAGCCTCTCCAAAGCACCATCCAACTCCACTTGGCGCAGTCACGTCGCTTCACATAACGACACGGCGCCAGACCACTGTCGCATGCGCACGACCAACCTTCTTTTCTTTCCTTCCCATGAAGTGTCGGAGGAGCCGAAGATTGTCCCGTGCTGGATGCTGCACCGTGCGCCCTGTGGAGAGAACAAGAAGATCGCTTGTCCTGTAGCCACAAAGCGCAAAAATAAGTCGCGTCGTGCCGAACCCAGATCGGCGCAGCCTGATTCACCTTTTTCTTTTTTTTTCTCTCTTTCGCAGAAGTACGAGCTGCATGCTCTTCGTGTCTACGTCTGACAGGTCTGGCTGTTGCCTCTTCGGTGCCCTGACGGCGCAGGTTCGGTTCTGAATCGTGTCCCTCTTGCCCTTTGCCCTGAGTCCTGCGTCGAAGTCAGTGTGCTGATCTAATCCCAAAACCTTGTCACAAACCTTGAACCGCGGAGCTGCTTTCTTCACGTCGTCAAGGTGATCTTATCGAAGGAATAGAGAAAATAAGATTTGAAGAACGACTTGCATTGCAGAAACGTGAGATGAAGTCGAGTATGGTGGGGGATTGCAAGAGCGCGCGCGCTATTCCATAGGATTCGTCCTTCCAGCCTGCGTGTGGGTTGTGGATTGTACAGAAGAGACAAGAGGGAGCAAGTCAAAATGGTCAGTGAAAGGTGCGTGGTGGATAGTAGCGACAAAGCGCAAATAGACATACCTGTTCATCATCGTCAAAGTCACGGCTGCAACCGCAGAGGAGCTCAGTCCACCAAGGTTTGCGCGGCTCGTCCCTTTCATCTGAGGAATCGGCATGTGCAGCGACACGCATGCTTCGCCGCTTATCTCTGCCCATGTTGCGACCCATCGTCTCGATCCAGTCGTCGCCTTCGGTGATTCCGAGCTCGCGAAATTTGGAGCTGCTGGTCGATGTGCGTGCTGGCGGTGGTCGCACTGCGTTATCGGAATCCAAAGTGCTTTCTCCAATGTCACCATTTTCGTCAAATCCTCTGCCTTTCCTCCCTGAGAACTCCATGGCAACTTCTTCGTCGAGCCCACCTTGATGGATGGTGGTCGATCCATTTGATCGCTGCCGATCCTCGCTCGATGCGAACGGATTGTCGGTAGACCGTGATGCCAATGCCTCTGCTTCCGCCTCTGCTTCTGCTTCCGCTTCAGTGTCGGTTGCTACGATGGTCGGCATCGACCGACCCTTGCCTTTGCCCTTTCCTTTCGAATTGTATCCACTTTCTAATGCTCTACGCTGAATACTGGACGCGCGTCCGACGGTGACAATGGGTCGGGCTGCTGTTGGTGTGGGTTTCAGTGACGATCGCTTGTGTGAGAGACCCGTTCCAGCATCGACGACAGCTGCCTCTGAAGGATCACGGAATGGATCGTGCGCGCTGCCTTTCGCGCTGCTACCGCTTCCATCCCTTGCGTGCGAGGCACCTGAGACGCGAGCGCCAATGGGTGGCAGCTTTCGGTTGGGCCGATGGTCATCCAAGACCAGCGTACCATGCGATTGGGAGCTCTCGGATGATGAGCTCGACAGACGACGCACCCCACGAGCGATCCCTGTTGATGAAGCCGCAAAGCCCCGGCGAACATCAGAATCTCGACTTCGTCCTGGCAGATTCGGACTATATGGCATGCTCGGGCTTGCATCTGGCCCGTCCGCTAGTCTCTCGGAAGATGGTCCTGCGCCAAGGTTGTTGCCGTTTGCAGAGTACCCGTTCGGGCGTAGGATCGAGAGTCGATGTGCCAATCCCTTCGTGCCAGCGCCGGTCGAGTCGCGATTGGACAAGATCTTGGATGTTCGCTGCGCTTTACGTCGTTGACGTTCCTCAGCGGCCCAGCGCTCCAAGTTCTGCTGCACGCGCTTGGCTTCCGTATCCTCCTCGCTGATGGGTGGGTATGTCGACGGCGAGTAAGGAGCGTCATCGAGGTCGGGAGAGCCGAAGCGGTCGTGTTCTCTGTATCGGTACTGATCCGCATCTTGGCTGTAGCCGTTGCTGAGAGCGCGCAGAGGATCTGCGTGTGTGTAAGAGGAGGTGCCGATCGAGGTCTCGTTAATGGTGCCGAGCGAAGACCTGTTCCTGCGATGCGAAGGCTCAACGTGATAGCCGTTGGGGCCGTTTTGCTTCGACAACGAACTTGTACTGGCACGTTTAGAGGATTGTGCGGGCTGAGAACCGATAGTGGAGGCTCCCGACAATATTGGTGCAGTGCCATCGGCGTCCTGATCATCGGTCAACGTTGATGCGAAAGAGACTTCAGAGAATCCGGAAGTGTCCCGACCGTGAGCATGGTTGCTGGAGGCCTCTTCGGGCATGATGCTTGCATCGAGTCCGGCCATGGCTGAGGTTGAATGACCGTTACTTGACAAGTTTGCTACTGTTGAGTCGATCCATCAGAAGCTGGAGATTGAGCAAGACCAAAATATCACGGGAGATCTGCTAACAGGCATATAGCCAAGTGATTGTAGCACTTTCGCAACAGTTTCGCAAGGACCTCTGGCACTGTTGCAGCTTAGTTGCAAGACGCTATACGGGCGTGTGGATTGCTGATCAAGTTCGCGGACGATCTTGGCTGAAGGTAGGTGTATATTTGGATTGTTTGCCGCGCAGATGCGAGCTGACTTTGAGACAGCTTCCAAGACTGAAGTGGCGTCAGATGCGGAGCACAATGGCTTTATCGCGGGATCAGGTGCGAAGACGAAGCAAAAGCGATGCGCGATGTCGAGAGTGGTAGTGTGAATGTGACGTGAGGGTGGTGATGGTGGTGGTGGAGCTGCACGTAGATACGTTGCACAAGGATCAGCGACTGCGTTGCGAGAACAAAGAACCAAGTGAGGGTCCGAGGGCCGGCGACTGGCGTTTAGCAGGTCAGAAGAGCGTGTTGTGCTGTGTTGTGCTGTGCTCTGCAGCCTTGGTGCGGGTTTCCAAATTTCAAAAGGTCGGCAAACAGCACGCGGATCAGGGGCCGGACTTGTCTGAATAGATCGAAAAAAAACAGCTCGAAAAAACCAATTACTGTACAGTATTTGAGTTTTCAACGAAAGCAGATGCTGAGTGTATGACATCTGGAACTGCACGATGTTTCACCTTGTTTCTCCAGAGAGGGGGAACTCGCTTAAGTCCAAGTGCTGTGTATTAAGCAACACGAACGAACCCTTCCGCTGCCTGTGGTAGGAGCTTGTCTTTGCTCACGATCCTTGCTCTAGGATTCTCTTACTGATGCTTGTCGAAGGCATGCATTTACGATCAAACTGCTGGGGTCGACTCTCGTTCTTACTTCAGCCAAACCAGCTTTCGAGAGCCGCCGCTGACTGTAGAAGCTCTGTGGATGGTGGGTTCAGTCTGAGAAGTGTAGCCGCGACCTGCATGATACTCAAATCATGCACTTCACCCCACATTTCCAAGGCCTAATACGCTCAACTGCCTCCACCTTCTGATCGGCGTGCGATTGACGTTACCGCTACACGCAGTTGCTCGCCATTCAAAGTGTTACAGTCGCCACGCCATGTCAAGACGCAACGGTCTGGCTTCGTCATGGATTCAATGAGTGACAGCAGGAGCTCTTCGATTCCAACAGTTGTTGCGAGGGTTTATCTCTGCATTTTGAGATCATCAACATAGTGCATCTTGACAGTCTAAAGAGCAAGCTCGCCGATCTTATCTGTCAGTTGCTCTGAGCTAGGCTTCGGCAGAGGGCTCCATTCCTCTGTGCCCCACATTGGTTCTTCAAAGTCTTCAAAGTCCAAGTTCGCTTGTCCAAGATTCACGACAGCGGTACTCACTCGGTCTGTGGCAATCCTAGTCGCAGTGATGCCACGTAAGCGACACCATTTCGAAGTTGGTCTGCCTAAGAACCAGGCGGCGTACTGATTCCCCCATTTTGGACGCATGTCTTCCTTACCATCGTCGTTGCAATTCCGGCCTTTTTTTCTCACCTTGTTATCCTCATGATCGGGGATGCCTTCCTCGTCGCTGTTGTATCTGACTGCTAGATCCAGTTGCATCTCGCTGAGCGATTCTTCAGCATCCATGTGACGTTTGCAGGCGTACCGTAATATGTCGTACGAGCTTGCCTCGAAGTACTTGACGTGTCGTAGCTCTTCATTGTCGACGACGACCACCACGCGATTACTGTCCCATTCTTCCTGGTCGACCTGATACTTTTCATGCTCGTTGTAGTAAGATGGAATGACAGGTTGGCGGAAGCGGCGTGGGTAATTTACATAGCAGTTCTCTAACCCTCTTAGGTCATTCATCGCTTCGTCTGGATAGAAGAGGCCTAGCTCCTCGTCGAGAACCTGGTAGAGCTGCGTCGGTGTCAATGTTGTGGCATCGTGATTGAAGTATGGATAGAACCAAAAGACAGTCCAGAATGCCCATTCGCCCATTGCGTCGTCCTTTTCAATGGCATCGATGATTCTGCGTTGCAGAGCCTGGCGATGCTCTTCACCTTTGTGAGGGACAGTGATGAGGATAGGACACGTCATCTTTACAATGGCTTCGAACGAGAAGAGTTATGACGGCAACCAAGGCACAAAAGTGAAGTTCGCGCTGTCACTTTTGGCTGAAGTTGTTGCGAGTTCCGTATGCTAGTTGTGCCGAAGTTGGATAAAAGGTCACATCATCGACGGGAGAACAACGTTGTCCAGCGCTTCGGTATATATACATGCGTGCCCAAAGCGAGCTAGACCGTGGGCGTGAGACAGTGACTAGCTTCGGTCGTCTGTTCAACACTTAGAGAGCAGTTTGCGAACGCGACTTGCTGTTTTCATGCGTTCGCATGGAAGCGAGTGGTGTGGGAACGCCGCCAAATTCGTTCATGCGCTAGATGGCCTCAAGACGCATGATACACAAGTCACAAAGCTCGCCTCACATGCAGTAGCTCAGCATCTTAAGAGTCACAAAGGCCGTGCCAGGACACGGCAGTGGTGCTTCGACCACAGCCAAATGAGATGCAAAGAAACTCTTCCGGATTTCCACGCTCGAAGGCAGCTTGTCAAGCTGAGATTGATACCAGATTGTGTTTCGCCTGTTCAAAGAGCAAGCTCTTCGACCTTATCAGCCAGGCTTGTGCTAGCCTTCGGCAGAGGACTCCAACCCTCTGTGCCCCACATTGCTTCTTCGAATTCTTCAAAGTCCCTGTTAGCTTGCTGAAGGTTTACAACAGCAGCGCTCACATCACTAGAGGCGATCCGGGTCGCCCTAATGCCACGAAGTCGGCACCATTTTGCCGTTGGTCTTCCCAAAAACCAGGCGGCATACTGGGCTCCCCAATGTGGATTGTAGTCTTCTTTCCCGTCGTCCTGGCAGTTCCGTACCTTCTTTCGAATCTTGTTGCCCTCCCCATCTTTCACGTCTTCTTCGTCGCTGTTGAATTCTGTTGCAAACTCGATTTGATCCTCCGTGAGCGAATCGCCAGCTTCCAGGTGACGTCGGAAAGCGTACCGTGATAAGTCGAATGCGCTCACTTCGAAATACTTTACGTGTCGTAGGTGTTCATTGTCGACGACCACCGCCATGCGATCTTTGGTCCATTCTTCCTGCTCGGCCTGGTACTTTTGATGTTCATTGTAGTATGTTGGAATGATAGGTTGGCGAAATTGACGTGGGTAAGAAACGAAATCATCTTTGAACCCTTTCAGATCACGCATTGCTTCCTCTGGAAAGAAGAGACCTAGCTCCTCGTCGAGCACCTGGTAGACCTGTGCCGGCTTTAAAGTTGTGGAAGTGCGGTTGTAGTAGGGATAGAACCAAAAATTATCCCAGAACGCTCCATCGTAGAATGATCCTTCTGCTTCGATGGCCTCGATAATCCTTCTTTGCAAAGCCTGGCGATGCTCGTCGCCTCTATGAGGCACCGTGATCACAATGGGAAAGATCATGGCCTGCTCGAATGATGTGGATGCGGTCAGCGGGAGAGGTATGTCTTAGTTGTCCCACCTGTTGAGACTTAGGTTTGCGGCTGGTATCGTTGCGATTGTTGATTGTCTCGTTGTGCCGAAGGGCTATGTGGTCGACAGGACTGAGTCAAAGTGTCTAGCGCTTTAGCATATTTATACGTACCAAAGTCCTGCTGAACAAGTGTTGTGCGACTCGTGCGGAAGGACGAGAGCGTCTTCGACTAGCTAATAATCTCTCTCCCCCTCGAGTCTATCATCGCCTCCACCACCCAGGTTTCTTTGCTGGCCACAAGTACTGTGCCTATTCGGTTCCCTTTGGTCACAGACGAGTGAAGTCTAGCCGACATTAACAGCAGCCACGGTAAAGTACATCACGTTACCCTGCGTTATGCACCAAGCCACTTATGGTATGAGAAAGCAATCAGCTATGTTCATGGAACGAAAGACAATTGAGAACAGTGATACTGGGAAAGAAGTTGACGAGATTCATGCGTCAAGCCACCTGTTTTTATTGTGAGAAAGCAACTAGCTCGGTTTATGCGTCAATCTGGTTCCTTACAAAGACCACCGAAGGATGATCATCAGCGCGTACATACCATCTCTTCCCTCTCCACATCAACCTCATCTGGCGTCTGGTGTGCCCGACATTGAGACCTGAGCACCCGCGCCTACAACTCGAAACAGTGCATCTCCATGGTGACCTCGCCTGGAGGGCTGCTCAGAGGAGGCCACCAGAAGACGTTTTGAATTTCCCATCGCTTGTCGACTTCAAACTCCGCCCAGTAGCTTCTTTTCGGTAATGAAGACGCTCCCAGAACCAATTTTCCGTTCGTGGACCCTTAGTCTACGACTCGTAGTGTCGAAACGATGCAGCTTCGTGAGATGTTCTCAGGCATGGTCGCCAAACAATTGTCATCCTTCACAGGGGCTGTGTGAGCAATGCAGCCAAGTACTAAATGCGAACGGAGACAGCTTTGGGCAGGTTGCCGCGGAAGAGGGCTGGCAGCACGCACATGCAACAAGATTGTCTGACAAGCAGCGTCGTATATATAATGCTGTGTGCTGCGTCCTGCCGATTCTGCCTCTCCGTACAAAGCACAGCCAAGACAAAGCTTACAAGATGCTTTGGTATGTCTTAGACCGTACTAGGCTCTCGCTTGTACTCCTATTTGCTTGCAATGCCAATGGCGGCCTCCTTGAAGAACAGCATGTACAAGGTCTGTCTACCAATCATACACTCAACAGTACACTCAAGCCTGATCTCGCGTCCAGAGATCTCCTCCAACCCCTCACTGCTGTCTCCGAAGCACACGAATTGCAAGAACGCCAGAATCCTCCCTCCAACTTGATCATCGCTGATCCGGCAAGACCTCCAACATTCATCTATTATTGTGGCGTCTTAACCCAGATTTGCGCCAACATTGCTGAAGCTCTATCGAATGCTCGCGGACTTGACGGTGCATATACAACTACTTTGGGTTACGCTCCAGCAACAAAGAACACTGATAAACGACGCAGGCAAGCATGTAGAACCTTTGCCCCCAAATGCCTGTCGTACTATGCTTGTGACACTGTAAGTTGGATCGCACTGATGTAGCAAGCAAAGCTCTGGATACTTGCAATCCATCTGTCTGGCATTTTGCTACAATTTTAGCGTTACCCGGAGCCAACATACTGGCGCACGTCTTGCGACGAATTTCCCTTTGCTATCGCGGCCGAAGGTGGAGCAAATGCGCACAGGCGGTGCGCTTCAGGGTATGAACAAAACAAGCAAGGCGCAGCAAATGGTCTGATTGGGCTGTATGCTGCCGACTTGGTCAATGGCCAAACGGTTCAATGGAATCAAAACGGCGAGTGAGTATACTGATCCAATTTTGTGCAGCACATCGCTGCAGAATCGTCTCATGCCGACTGCAATATTGCCTTCTTGCTACTTTCCGGTTGAGGCGTTCGATTTCTGACTTTGTGGATATGCTTTCTTCTCGCAGCAATCTCGCTTTTACCAGCCCCTTTACCTTCATACTTTCAACTGGTACGCCTCTTGGGAGTCGGAGCAATCTGCTTGCAGAGATCAGGGTGACGCCAACAGGAAATGGTGCCGTTTTTACTGCCACCCGTACAGCAGTTCCAGCGCCACAGCCTACCTCGCACTTGACGAACTATGACACATATGCTTTCAGAGTGCTGAGAACAGAATACCAATGCGTATGTCCGACTTCTGCCCAGGGTTGTTCAAACTGCTTTTCGACTCGTCGCCCACCATTTGGTCCTGGACCTCCTCCAGACGGAACAAATGGACCTTTGAGAAGGGAAGCCGGCCCTACAAAACTCCCTGATCCACCTGTGGCTCTACAGCCATCACGAACAATCAAGACAGAAGACGAATCCAAGCGCGGGCACGTAATTTCGAAGAGCAGCAGCTATTGGCCGTCCTTCCTTCCTCGCTGGCTTCGGCAACAAGGTCCAGCTGCGGAAAGTATCTTACAAATACAGCAACTCCAGGAGATACGTGCCAAACGGCACGGAAGTAGGCCTAAAATAGCATCCGTACTCGCCGAGCTTCGTTCCAAGCGCCAAATTTCGCCGCTTTTGCTGCCGAGACAGGAACAGGATACTTGTCCAAATGAAGAACCACCTCCGGAAGGAGAAGCACAAGATTTGTCCGATTCCGCCTATGGCGATGCAGATGAGGCCAGTGATGAAGCAGATGCTTTAGCAGCAAACGATACACAGAAGCAGAAAGCTGAGGATGCTGCACAGGAAGCAGAAGCAGCAGCCGACCAAGCAGCAAGTTATCTTGGCGGCCTCGTTGGGGCTGACGTCGTGAGCAGCGCAGTCAGTGCGGCTTTGGCAGCCGCAGCTGGTTTAGTTCTCGGCTCAGCCGCCATCGACTCGATATATGACCATGTGACTGACGCAGCTCACAGTGCCAGCGCAATCCTTTCCCTGGTCAGCGCTAGTCCCCAAGCTTTCTCAAATATATGTGCAAGTGGAATTTGTCCCGTAACGACGTCTACAAGTGATGATGGCACCGGTCCCACCAGTGTAAGTCCGCCTACCTCGACCACCTCAACTACCTCAACGCAGCCAGCTACGACGTCAACAGGATGAAACGGATGCTTTGCCAGGTACGAGAAACGCACATGGGGTGTTCGCATCCCCGAATCTAGACCATCATATTCTTGTTATGTGAGTATCAAGCTTCGTATGGTACATACTGGTTCGAGTGTGCTGATACTTCTCTTGAATCGATCGCATGCTACAGGAGGACTTTACGGTGCAAGTGGAGCCAATCAGCGGTTCAAGTCGATTCCGACTTAGTTCGGTAGTGAACGGTAATACTGGCTATCTATCATGGACAAGCCAGACCGAATCGTGTGGAGAAATCAACTTCATTCAATTGGTTCCCACCTCATACGATACGGCGCTGACCATGGAATGGGGCGTCGACACATGCGCAAGTGACGGCAGTGCGCGTATCACACCTTATTGGAACGGCTCACCATTCCCAAACTTTGTCATAGACTTGCTCAGCTTGGATCCCGTCGGCAGTCCCAGTCAATCTCAGTTGACGTGCTACGAAAACAGCCTGTCGATTCCGCGCTACAACGACCAGTTCTACACTATGCTGGCAGCCAATGCACAAGATCCGGTCGCGATTTGCTCAGACAAGTATCCCTCTTCTACCGCCAATGCCGCTGTAAAGGCGCGAGCGACGGTCCAACCAAGTCCCGACGACATTTTGCTCGCCAAGGCGTCCCTCTGGCCCACAGCGCTCTTTGAGATGACCTCAACGACAGCGACACCGACTGCGACTTCCGCACCGCGTTCAACAATGTGATACAGATGGGCAGAGGTCTTATTGAACTCAGCAACAGGAAGCGAGCGACATGTCCAAGAGTGCCAATTACCCAACGCCTACGACAACTAAGTTAATTGATTTCACCGACCAAGCTGCGAAACGTTCACAGTTTGGGTGGAAAATAAAACTAAAAAGGGAAGAAAGAAGGGAGAAAAAACTAAAAAAGGAAAAAAGGAAAAAAGGAAAAAAGGAAAAAGAAAACAAGATCCGGCAAGGAGCTTGTGATTCGGGAGGATTAGATTTGACATTTTCAATAATGTGCGTTTCCATGATCTGTAACACTGACTGAACATTTTAAAATGTTATGAAACGAGTGTGTCTTAAGCAAACGCGTCTTTGCCGCATCTTGCTGCATGCCTTTTTGTCTCTCTGTGTTGAAATCCAAAACACGCTTTTTGACCAGCGACACGCTTGGCCGAGCCAGTGCCCGGAGCATCACGCGACGGGACGGTGGAACAGCCAAATGGGCAACGCCTTCTCAACCTCCATCTGTATCACCTTTGCTAGGATCACCCCCGCCTCCATCCGCTACGCCTCGGACTCGCAGCGGCATCATCGGCTTTTCCGACAAGTGAAATCAGCAGAGAATTCGTCTCTCTCGCTTGCAGCTGGATCATCGGCGGCTATCCTTTTCCCTACTTCATCGGCACGCATCCGACTGCTCGGTTCATCCAACCTGCTTAGCTTGACCAGCACGTCCGCTGTGTACGCATCGAGCTCAGGTGTATTGAGAGCACCCGAAATCGCCTCGAAGGGTCATCTTTCGCGGTCTTGACAACTCAGCTGCAGGGACAGCTCATCTATCGCCCTCCCTTCACGGTCTTCTGACGACGTCGAAATTCACAGATGCTACGCGCAACCGCCGGGCTCTTGATCACCACAACATCAAATCACGCGACCCCTTGAAAGCAGCATGGCCGCATCATCTCGTAGATCAACACGGCTCAGTGCCTCTGCATCTACTGAACCTGTAGAGCGCATCTCGGGCAGCTCATCATCCAAACGAAAGACGGCTTCGTCCTCCACATCTTCATCAACACGGTCTTCGGCTGCATCGTCTGGCGTCATTCCAACAGTAGCTGCACGCAATGCCGCGAACAAGAAAGCTGATAGGAAGGAGCGTCGATTCGAAGATTTCCTCGACGACACATTCGCCGCCGATGCCGACAATACCCGTGGGTTCGACATGAGCATGGGTGCATTCCAACCCGTCAAATCGGCATCCACTTCGACAAAGCGACCAAGAGAAGACGCTGAGGCTGCAGCTCGCCAACTCAAACAAGCTACAAGCCGACGCGATGATCAACCAAAAGCAAAACGCAAGCTTCGACAAACATTGGGAGAAGAGTCGGACGATGACTTTATCTTCAGTCGAGAGCCAAGCAGGCGCAATGGACCCGCAACGTCATCGACAACACCAGCCGGTGATGGCCCAACAGCAAGCCGTCCTCTGCCATCTCGTAACGGTACATCTATACCCTCTTCCAGTCGCACTGTCTTTGAGCCGTTGCCAGACGCCGCGGGCGGCGAGACACCTATAATTCGTCGCAACCAAGCATTTCGTGCAGGACTCGAGAAACAACCACGCCGACCCACCGGTCGAGAAGCCGAACAGCAGTCCCGTCGTAGCAGTCTCAACTTGAAAGGTCAACGGCGCGTTTCTTCGTTGCGCGATGGCACAGCAGCCTATCCTCACGATGACGTCCCAGATTACGAGCTCTTCCGACATTGCAGTGATCAGCTGCCGCCTGTCGTCCGCATGAAGCACCTGGTCGGATGGATTCTCAAACGTTCGCTGGACATTGCAAGCGGTAAAGCAGAGCTTCCAGTCCGCGCCCGCGATGCGGCCAAGAAGGGTAAAGGGAAGGCAAAGGAAGCCAACGAGCTGCCAATATTCACCGAAGCAGAGCTCAAGCTTTTGAAGTCGAGGAGCACCGAGTTCGCGACAGTTCTGGAGCAATCCCTGACCGACTTGAACGACGGTGTCTTTGGTATCAGCTGGATGGGTCAGTCTGACGAGACGGATGCAAAAGGACTCCAACCACATCCTCGAAATGTGTCGAATCGTCAAGCTGCCGCAAGCTTATCCGCGGTTGTAGAATCGATGCGGAACGAGTCGCAAGCATGGAGTAAAGAGCTTACACGCATAGAAGACTATGAGGCGGAGACGACTAGGTTAGAGGCGCTGCTTCAAGATGAAAGCAATGCCGACTCGGGCGATGTGATCGCATGGGATCGTCAAGATTTGGACGAGGCTGGTTTGCAGCAATTGCGTGACGCTGAAGCAGCCGTCGAGTGGTTGCGGCGACTTGAAGCAGACGAAACCGCCGAACCACCGAAAGCCAAACCACGTTCCAAGGGACGCACATCCAAAGCCGCCACTGCACAACAAGACAACGAAGCAGAACTCAAAGGCAGCGAGCACGACCCACGTTGGGCCGATGTGGAGTTCAACGTCGATCTCTTGCGCTCACGTTCGCATCAATTCGCTCAACTCGAATCGCTTGCCAACCGCTATGTCCGCACTGTGTCCGCACACGCAGCCCAAGCACTACGCGACCGCACTTCATCCAGCAGCGCACTCACCGGTACATCCTCCTCGAGCGCTAAAGGTGGCAGGCGCAAAACGGCCACTGGCACCAAAGCAGGCAGCGAACGACTCGAAGTGCTTCTCAGTGGCGTACGAGAATCTCGCTCCATTTCTCGGCCTGCTGACAGCACCTCTACAACAAGGGCGCCAACGAACGCAGCGGCAGATCAGAGCGTTGCAGATGTCAGCACAAGTATGGTTGCAGTCGAACCAGATGAGAGCGATCCGACGGACTTGCTTCGTGCCCTTGCTCGGATGCATTAGCTTCGGTCCTGTCGTTCGTTGTCGAGGATTGTAGCGTTGTCATTTAGCTCAAAGTATACCATTCCTTTTGTAACCCGTCTACCAATATTACTTAGCCATTCTCCTGTGAAAGATGTATTTGTGCAGCCCAGTAGCCCGGCTAGTACGACTTCAGACTGCTCCGTGTGACTGAGCACTCTGCCGTGCTTTAGAACGTGTTTGAGTTGTGGGGCGTGGAGGATGGCTGCGAACCGTTCTTCATTCAAGCGGTAGCATAGATCCTTTTGAGCGAGATGGCGACACAACACTGCGCGACGGAATCAGATGCTATAACATTGCGGTCTCGAGAGGGAAGAGGAATCGATTACAAGCATGTCCGCCTCTATTTAACCACGTTGGGCGACCTTTGGTTCCCATGCCGACTGATTTTTTTACCAGTCACAGATGAAGAGGGAGATGAGGTTAGTTCATGCCTCTCTTGAACAGCGTTCTATCTTGCTGTGTTTTCCGCGTGGAGGATGGGAGAAATTGGAGGGTTTGAGTATGTGGACTGGGGGGGGTGTTTGGTGGGGGGGAAACTTACGATCTTGGGCTTTGTAGTGCTGTACGTTTTGAAAGCGCCTCGTGTGCCTGTGATGTTTTCTCGTGGGGCTTGCTGTTGTTCACCACCCATAAACACAAAAGACGTTTTGCTTTTAGCATTGCATTCTGTTTATCTCTCTTTTCTTCTTCTCTTCCTCTCTTGTCTCCTCTCTTCTTGACATCAGAAAAGTCAGAATTGGAGGATGGGGAAGGTATACTTACGGCCATCCAACTCTGGGTCATCTGTTGCATCACCGGATCCTCGGTGGGGGGTAATTGACGAATGTGGTGCAACCAAGAATGCCACAGAGGATCGACCTGACTTGCGTTGAACTCGTTATCCGCAGCGTAGTCGACCCAACGATGACGCAGGTTGAACTCGTTATGATTTTCGTAGAACTTGTTACCGTTTCTGTTTTTGTTTTTGCCGCAATCAAACGAAAGGAGTGAGAGAAGGGTCTGTAATGTGTCAGCAGCAATTCTAACGTGGAAGCCGCTGTTGTGCGGCAGAGACTCAGTTGACGAAGTCTAGACGCATGACGGGATCCAAAAGATGCTATGAAACCTACCGATCGGTACCAACCAGCCTACCGGACTTGGCATCACCAATGTAGTTCAAATCCCTCCAGAACTTTTTGATCCCTTCCTTCTTGATCGCTGCGATTGTGCGTGCGAGAGACATCTTTCGTACTGCTTCCTCCTTTGTTGAAGTTCGAGAAAAGAGGTTGTGGATGTAGATGGGTGTTAGAGGTAAGAAGTGCGTGATAGGGTGGAGTTGCGCGCGTTTCAAGCAAAGGTGTGAATTGCGACCGAATTGGCTCGCTTCCGATTCTTACTTAGGCTACAATCGCCGATTCAATCGTACTAAGTTTTGCATCAAAAGAATCGGGGAAATTTACAACAACGGGCAACGCGCTCTACCAAACCTTGGCGTCGCTCACAATATCACCATCCCAACAATCACTCTTTCACATCTGACCAGTGTCAATCCATGAGGCATGATTAGAGCCCAAGCTTCTCCAAGTATAGTCATGCCACACAGATCCAGACGTTGAACGAAGAATGCAAAAAGATTTAGAATTACAATGGATTGAGAGCTGTGGTGACGTTCCATACTTGAGAACTTGGAGACATGAGACTAGCGAACAAGATTTTATAATGTGACATGTGTTCATTTCGTTCGCGATGGCTTGCTGCAAAGTTGCTATTTTCAAGTCAGTTGGCAGATGGTCGTTGAATCAGTGTTGCAAAGCGGCAAAGGCGCTAATGCCCCGTTGGACTTCCAAACGGCGTTTCGATCTCGGCCAGCTTTCCACGAGACCGAACCCCTTCCCTCGCCGATCCAGGACCGTAATGCCAACCCGACACGGGACTGCTTGCACGCGAAGGAGGAGCCCAAGGTGGCGGTGGAACGTTTGCATCCGTATTCTCCACCCAAGCCCCTGGAGCTGTCGGTACACCTTCCAACAGCCTCTGTTCTGCTTCCGTGAGCTCCTCGGTCGTGCGTCCGCAGTTGCAAGTGGCATGCGAAGTACCTGTTCTGTCTGGCAAATAGCTGACTGCCCACGGTACGTTGTCCGGCAGCGATCGGGGCGTTGAATAGCCATGACTACGATGACTGCCATTCTGATCAATGTGACCTGCAGAAGCAGGGGTGAGCGCGTGCAATCCAATACTACTCAAACCGTTACCCGATCGACCGCGGTTGTTGCGCGTAGGACTCGAGTTGCGGCTCTTCTTTCCCGACCCACCAAAGTGCGAAGCGAAGCCGTGCCGAGTGGGCGAAGTGTCGCGTGAGCCCATGCGTGAATTGGCAGCCGAACTCAGCGTCGAACTGCCTCTAGAGCCGGGTAGAACGTGATTGAGCGTGGTGGTGCGCTTCCAGTGTTCGAGCTCAGGATGCGAATTGCGCAGCGACGAGGATTGCTGCGGTGTCGGCGAAGACGGTCGCGAGTTGACCGGCGATTCAAGCGAGTAGGGTGGAAGGTGGACCGTGTCGTAGGTGCAGCAGCAGGATGGGATGGCAGTGGCCCTACGCATGGAAAAGACTTGCACTTTGGGCTTGCCGTAGCTATCACTGTCTTCGCGTGTGTCCAAAACGTCTTTGCGAGAGAAGAAGACTTCGGCACCCATTTCGTGACTGACGCGAATCTCTGCACGTGAACCTCGGACTGTGCTAGGTCGAAGGACGTTGTCGTCTGGCAAACGAACAACCGATTTGATTCTGTAGCCGTTTTCGAGCATCATGGGTGTGGCTGGTTCCATTGGCGTGACGGGAGCCGAGACGGAGCCATTGAGTGGCAGACCAAAAGGCGAAAGATTGGCGGGTCCTGGTCCAGCACCGCGTCCAGGTCGACCGGGTGCACCATTCACCATATCGCCGATCCAAATCGAGTCCTCCGGTCCAGAAGCATCGGTGTGCTGTTTGGTCTTGTATGGCATATATCCCTTCTCCCAGAGACGAAGCTTCTCCGTCGGCAGCTTGAGCCATCCCTTGCGAACATCACTGTACAGCTCGAAAGTCTGTTCGAGGAAGACACGCACCACATGTACGCTGAGACCCGGTGGTGGATCAGGATGATAGAGACTGAGGTTGGCGGTACCTCCTACCGTCAGAGATGCTGAGGTCAAAGAAACCGAAAGAGGACCGAGGGCTTCGTGCGAATCGTGGTACTGAATGTCCAGAGGAGCAGGACCGCCATCAGAGCTGACGTGAAGAATGATAAAGATCTCCTTCCATGTTGAGACATTGTTACGTGCACGACCGGCGCCAAGCGCTGTTGCAGTGAGAATGTAGCGAACACGACCATGCTTGCTGCGCTCGAAGGGAGGTGTGTTTGCAGGGATGATGAAGGCAAATTCAAAACCATGAATGCCCTTGTCGAGGTGCAGACCATCCGAGACGTTGCAGTTGGCTGCTTTCTCTTTGCCCTTGGATTTGGATGACTTAACGTTGATCGCACCAGGTGTACCATCATTCATAATCTCTACTGTCCTTTCCATGATGACTTTCTCCTCCCAACGAATCGAAGAAGCTGTAGGTGCGGCACCTTCTGGAATGGCTAGCGTCTGAACACCCTGAAGTACGACTTTGATGCCTTGAATGTGACGCTCGCTTGGACACTTGATCTCGACGAGACCGCGCAGCGTCTTGTCATCGCCAGGAATGTCAGTGTTGGGCGGCGGTGGATGAATGAAGATGTCCTGCGATACGAGATGGAGCGAGATCTCGCAAGGGTGATGCACGATGGAGCTGAACATGCTGGCGATGGTGCTGGAAGACCAGCAAGCCTGAGTTGGGAGAACCGGCTCTCCTTTTGAGTAAAGTGAGCAAAAGGGCTATGCTAGGAAGTCAGGTCGAAGTCGAGTGCGTGAAAGCCAAAATGTTGGCTTGCTTCTTCGAGTGCTTTTATATCGGAGTGATCCGATCGAGCTAGGTGGTGTTCGTCTTGATCGGTTCGTAGTGATTCGGGGGATTGTTGGAATGCAATGAAGGATGTAGAGAGCGTTGCTGCGCAGTCAATGTCGTGTGCTTGCTGCGTGCTGCGTGCTGCGTGATGTGATTGTAGGAAGGAAGGCTGCAATGGTGACTGAGCCTTTGGACGGAATATCCGATGTGCTTGACCTCGAGTGGAGTGAGTGATTGTTCGCTGAGCAAAGGTGGCAGTGAGCAAGGCAGCAAAATGTGAATGTGAATTGAGATTGCTAGAGCGAGCGTGAGTGTGTACCAAGATTTAGGTTTAGTTCAGTTTGATGGGACTACCATCCAAGACTGAGCAGATGCAACTTTATCGACACACGGAAAAAAAAAAAAAAAAAAAAAAA